>CAJHQP010003651.1:0-64650 GCA_905132765.1 Moricandia arvensis
CTCGGTTAGGTCCAGCTCTGGTTCAGGTTTAGTATCCTCATAATTTCCTCCCTTTTTAAAAGTTTTTGACCTCAAAACTAGTTCATTTGCAAGAAAAGGGGATAAGTCAGTAACATTGAAAGTTGAAGATACATTCAACTCACCAAGGAGATCAAGACGGTAGGCTTTGTTGTTGATCCTCTCAATCACTTGGTATGGGCCATCTCCTCTCTGTTTCAGCTTGGCACTCCTCTGGCTTGGGAACCTTTCATGCCTCATGTGTAACCATACCCATTCCCCTGAGACAAACACAATCTCTGGGCGACCTTTATTGGCATGCTTAGTGTACTGCTCAGTTCTCCTCTCCAATTCTCAGTAACCCTCGGGTGGAGTTCTTTGACATACTTAGCCTTGGATTCCCCGGTTAGGCTAATGACTTCAGCTAGAAGTAATGGCTTGAGGTCCAAAGGTGTGGTCGGATTAAAACCATAGGCAGCTTCAAATGGTGACATTTTAGTTGCTGAATGTGGGGCCCGATTGTAGCCAAATTCTATAAATGGAATGCACTCCACCCAATTCTTCAAGTTCTGGCCAATGGTCGACTTAAGTAGTGTGGACAGTGTTCGGTTCACTACTTCAGTCTGTCCATCCATTTGGGGGTGGCAAGTAGTGGAGAACAAGAGCTTCGTTCCCATCTTCTTCCATAAGGTCCTCCGAAAGTGGCTAAGGAACTTGTTGTCTAGGTCAGATACAATGGTCTTAGGTACTCCATGTACGCCCACAACTTCTTTGACAGATCAATCATCTTGGATGCATCATTCACCTTGACACAAGGTATGAAGTGTGCGATCTTAGAAAACCTGTCCACCCCCACGAAGATTGAATTCTTGTGTTGAACCCTTGGTATGCCTAACACGAAATACACGGATAGGTCCACCCAAGGAGCAGTAGGGATCGACCTTGGCATGTATAGACCATGAGGTTGCACCTTGGATTTAGCTTTCTTTCAACTCACACACCTTGCACAATGGGACTCTACGGACTTCTTGAAATGTGGCCAATAAAAGTTCCCTCTCACTACAACCAAATTTTTATCCACCCCAAAGTGTTCCATGAGGCCTCCTCCATGAGCCTCTCGGGTGATTAAGTCTCTCAATGACCACTGTGGGATGCACCTCCCCTGGAACAAAAACTCTTCATGTAGGTAAAACTTCCCTTGTGGTCCCTTGGTACAACCAGAATAGATCGCAGCAAGATTGTGGGAACCGAAATTTGCAGTGTCAATTTTAGTGAACGTAGGAAAGCAAAGAAAACCCTACTTTCCTTGAGGTCTGGATTCTCTGCTAGAGCCAACGACAAGTAATTGAATAGACGCGGAAAATAAGAAAAGAAAAAATGAATTTATATGAAAAGTATATCTTTATTTCGAATTTGCGTAAGAGCATAGCGATTGTTAAAAAAGATAGTAAAAGATTTAGCTGCAAGAGCTGTAAGTGAGTTTTCTAATTCTAGCCACCTAAAACCTTAAACCTAGTTGAGTCGCAACTCAATAACAAAAGACGAAAATGATAAGAGAAAGGTTTTGTTGATTTTGGACTGAACCCTATGGAAGGTTGCCGGCGTACCCCTTTCGAGGATCAAGGCGAACGTAGTTCAACATAAAAGTGCAACAAGAGATCGAAATATCTATGCGATTTCGTCTAGTAATCGAGTGCCAGTCATAGAAACCAAGTTTGTCTAAGAGTTTGAAAAAATTGTTTGCGTCCCTCTTTCTTGCTTCTCTTATATAGGTCTTCAAGGTCGTTCGTCTGTCTTTTTATGCCCTCGATTCGACTTATATCTTTCTGCAAAAATCTTCCTTATCTTCTTGATTTTACATAAGCATCTCGGAACATGATAATTATCTTCTTTTCCATTTATCTTCTGGGGATATCCGGTAGACCGTCATTATAGTTGAGCTCATTCTCGTTGAAAACTGTAAGTGGGCTTTTATCGCGTTTTAGACCCGTTCGGGTCGTTTTGCGATTTGATCGATTTTTATGACTTTTTTCGGAGAAATCATCCTTCGTATGTTTATAAGATGCTGGCTCTGCAAAATAATAAACCAGTCGTATAGTCGAGATAACATTGGTTTTTAAGTTAACCTTTTTTGTTTATACGATTGACTCAAAGCTCTACGAGAAAACAAGTCTTTGCAATTTTTATCGTAAAACATCAATGGAAACTTCAATCGAGACGAAACAAGAAACAACCTAGTAAAGTTCAAAGAAGAGAGTGATGAAGATCTAGCCGACCATGAGTGACGAAGAGGATACGGTCTAGTCGACCATGGGCGACTAGACATTTATACGCATTTAGTCGCCCATGGGCGACTATACGTTTGTACGCGTTTAGTCTCCCATGTCCGACTAGACGTGGTGCGCGTCTAGTCGCCCATGAGTGACTAGAGGTTACGTGTCTAGTCGCCCACGGGCGTCTAGACTTGGAGGTGATGCGGTTGTTCCTGCGATTTTCTCCGTTGATTTTTCCATGACCGATTTTAACCACAACAATAATCCCCCATGTTCGTAAGATATTACGTGTAATTTCTTGCGAGTTAGTAATTGGCATGTTAGGTGGAATCAATGGTTAAAAAGGTTCAATGGCCGAGCATGTTGTTGCCGATGTTATTTTGTATTGGACCTTTGTCGGCCTCGAGACTAGCCTTGTAGTCTTATTTATTTGGCCAAGTGTGGCTGTATCCATGTTTCGGGACTGGCTCCGTGTGACCTTGAATCCCTGGCATTGTGCGGCTTCTTTTTAATGAATTGTGTTTCGCATTTCTAAGAGCGTATGAGTATGCATGCCAATGTAGAGGGAAGAGTATGAGTTTTCATCTCATATCTAGCTCTTTGACAGATCGTGATACTTGTCGTTGTTGAAGATGAGAATACCCGAAGGTTTGGTTCTAGAGGTTTCATAAACACGTAAATATCAACGAAGACACATGTTTTAGGATCTTGTATCAGTTAGATATCTTGCCTTGAGATGTTTGAGACCAGTGTGTTGGGTTTAGGGCAGGGCCAAGGCCTAAGAATGGTGCAGAGTTTGGATGACTATTTCTGCTTACGTTATCCATAGCATTTTCGACCTGAGTTCGTCTGGATATTGAAGTCTGTGATAAGTATTTGGCTTATATGACTTGCATTGATCGGGAACCGAACATCTCTCCAGAGAAAAATTTGAAGTCGTCTGGATGTGCTTGCAAATATTTTGGATTTTTATAGCGCGCTATTATTCTTGTGACGAATTTCTGAGACCTATCTCTATGTGAGGAGATGGCTTAGTCTGTTTAGGACGTTTTAGAGTTTGTTGTGATCAGCAAAAAAATGATGGTGAGTGTTTACCGTTTGAGCCTTCGCGAAGGATGTGTGTTTGAGAAGGTTTTAGTGCGTATGACTGTTTGGTCTTCCAAGATGGTGTTTTTATTGAGGAAGGTATTTTTGTCAAAAAAACGGTTAATCAGGCGTCTGCGACGTCTCGCAATGCTGAAGATTGTTTTTTCTTTCATATGCCGCATTTCTTACTTGAAATGTTAGCGGGCTTGAAGATGTTTTGCGGTGTCGCAAGTGTTTTGTTTTAACCTTACGGATGAGAAACATTTTGGTTTGTTTGTGGATATTCACAGCCAAAATTGTGGTTTATGTTCGTATGTTAAATTATGTTATTTGAGATCGAGGAACTAGGATAAAGGGCTTTGTGAAGAGTCGACCCTCCGAGATGTATTTCGTATATTTTAAAAGATGTTTCGTATGGATCTAGAAGCTTTGTCACGATTTTTCCTTATATGCTGCTTTTATTGGTAAAATGTTGTGGGCTTAAAGTAAATTGTGGAACATATAGAACTTGGTCATTTTTTTCCGACAAGTTCAAGTTTAAGTTTTTGGTTAACCGTTTAGTTGTTAGGACTGAGTCTTGTTGTAAAGACTTTATTGTATGATTTTTATTTCTGGGTTATGCGATAATTATTTGTATAATCACCACTTGGCGTTTTTAGACGAATCTCGGATTGTCATTTTGCCATTAAGTGATGGGATGGAGCGGTGGTCGCTCAAATTTCGCATGAACGTTGTGTTCAGCCGCATAGCCAAGGACGTTGTTGGTCAAGCATAGATCGGGCCACTTTCGTGTTAACATTAATGTCAAGTTAGTTTTTAATTGTCCTTAAAGGGGATGCCAATTTCTGGTTCAGGCTTTTACGGCTAGCCGGGGGCCATAGAACGTTCGTCAAGATTGATTGGCCAAGTATGCAAGAATTTTTCGTGTTAAGATGGCCGATGGTGGTAGAAAACGTTTTTTTTACTTTAGGTTTTCAATTATACGATGAATGTTTCGTATAATGCTTCCTTTAGTCGTATGACAATTGCTTTGTTTTTGTCCGAAGAAGATGAAGCCTAAGAGGCTTGATAAAGAACCCATGCAGAGTCAGTTGTGGGATTATTGCCTGCTCGGATGTAACCGAGGGGAATGAAAGCCATAAGCCAGCAAGCCATAGGTCTGAACAAAAAGATCGGTAAGATCGTAATGCGAAGAGATAAAGTTTAGATTAGTCGTCCAAAGTCGAATCATACAACTTCATTTTTTGCTATACGTAAACACTTCTTCGTAAAACCTGTTATGTTTATCGTTGAAAGTTGCTTTGTATGACTTGATCTGACTATACGAAGGACTTTTCATGTAAGTTTTACAAGAAGGGGTTCCCATAGAATTAATAGAGAACGTTTCTCGCAGATATCTCGTGATGTTTACGAGCGAGGATTAGGTTTTCTTCATTCGCGTTTTTATATTTCAAAGTCGTTTTGCATGATAACGATTTTTTTTCTTGCAGACTGTTTCGTATAAATTGTTTTAGTTATACAAAATTAATAGCTGACCGGTTTTGTGAAGATAATTAATTGTTGCGATGTATGGAGATGTCAAAGTAGCGATGTTTCCACAGATTTTTCGAGAAATGTTTTCGCTTTGGTTTTGATCACTAGTGAAAGTTGCTTGGAGTCACTCATGGAGTTTTACTGAAGGTTATTTTTTATGATATAGTTTTGAAACATTTTCGTGAGTTTCTTGAGCGGAACGAATCGGTAAATCAACGATAGATCTAGATCTAGTCAACGAGCGGAAAGAAAGCGTACCTTTGCTGTGCTCGCTGCTACTTGTGTTTTATCTAACTTATGAATCTCTTGAGAATTATATCCCTCTCTATTATGAAAATGATGGATAATAGTTGTACTCGTAAATTGATCCACATTTTTAAATCGAGTTTTACGTAATTCGATTCAATTGTGCTTAGTTATGACTGTTACAGTTCTTTAAGCTAGAATATATATATATTACATAATTAATTTATCTGATCAAGTACATAACTATTCAAATCTTTTTTTCACATCATAACAAGAAACTTATACAAAAGGTTTTGTGATCCAAACTGGAGAATGACAACTTACATATGTGAACTCAACACTTCGAGCAGTACAACTACAAACCAAATAGTCTGGATAAGGCCGGCTAAAAATATTTAGGACCCCTGAGAAAAAAAAAGCAGCTTTATGGCAACTTTTTTATTTAAAATAGTTAAGAGTTAATATTTAATTTGATTATTCAGTCTACTTTTTACTGTAGTATGAAAATTTCAAAAAAAATAGTTCTAAAATATATACTATTAAATTTAATTATACTAGGGTAAGCCCGCCCTACGGGCGGGATGTACCTTACTTGTGATATATGTTTTATTGTTTGTATAATTTTATGGTTTGTGTTTTAGGTTTGCATTTATGTATATAATAACGTTTTGTCTTTTCGAAATATTGAGGGATATCATATTCGTCATTTTATTTAACATTAGATATTATATTTTACTATTTTATTTTGTTATTTTTAGAATTCATAAGTTTGTCTCACCACTAAAATGGTTGTCAATATTTCCTCTAAGTTTGTGACAGCTCTAATGATTTCCTCATTGATGACTTAAACTTTTTTCTTTCAAAAATACCTATAAAACTGAGTGGAAACAATTGTTACATTCATAACTATATTCCTCATGTATTTTCCATGCTAGCTGTAGCTAGCAAATATCACGTTGTTATGAATTCAAAACTTAATCAAGAATAATAATTCAAACTTTGCAGTATCTTGAACACCTTAATTTTAAACCCGTAAACAACTCACATCAAATCTCATTAATGACTGAAATTTTCTGGACTCATCAATTACGCAAAGCTTCGAGTGTGCTTGGATACTCTGTTTCAACAACTAAAAAACTTAGCAGTTCTTATTCCTCTTGGTTTACCATGTGCTTGGTCTTGTGGCGAACCATACCACACAGACATTGATTAGCTTTGTTATTGACACATCCAATGCAACAAAAATGGCTGCATCAGTATTTTCTGTAACCACCATTTTCCCCACGTATCTGACCAAGAAAAGTGTTATCACTTACTGATCTCACAACACATCATCTGATGTGTAAAACAAAAATTGGGAAAAATTGTTGTGATGACAGCCCCAATATCTTTAACCTTTCTCTAAATGGCAGAGTTCCATCAAATAGAAATTCTCTAACTTTCTCAAGCTCATCATCTATCAATCTACAAAAAGATTTTTTTTTTCTAAAAAGATGTATTAACAGACAGTAAAAAAACAGAAAGTAAAAACAGAACAAAATCAAGAAGTGAAAGCTCAAGTTACTTGAATGCTTTCTTCAAATTGGGGTGAAAGCTCTTTTAAATAAGTATCCAAAACTTTATAGTAGAAAAAATAATTTATTCCTTATCCATCAGTTTCACATTGAAAGATTGCAGCTGGATACAAAGGAATCTACATGAGGCATTGACGGTGGCTTGAATGAGTCGCCTGCAATACGGCAACGAACAAAAATTCAACAAACGAAACCAAATACCATCTCCCAAACAGATATTCAATCTTTTCAAGAATATAGTTTGATGATTATGAGTTTCTCGCGGAATCACCTTCTCATAGAGGAGGAACATATATATACCCATAAGCTCTCCGCAGAGCTTTAGATTCAGTGACTCCCAAAACCAAGTAGTTTGTAGACAGAAACATGTTCTGTAGAAGGCCTGTACCTATTGGCTTTATCCGTGTGGCAAGAATGACCGTAGGCTCCACACCCGCCTTCTCCAAATTCCAGTGGAGTAGGCTAGCTTCCCTGTCAAACACGCTGAGACAGACTGACGTATCCCAGCATAATTGTCTACAATTGAAAGTTATTCTTATGAGGTTAACTTCACCTATGATGTCTGCACAACGTTGGTAGATCTCATTCAAAAAAAGATCAATAAAAAAGTTTCATACTTATGAATGTAAACGTCGGTGAAGTTCAAAACTATTATGATCATGAGATTTAAGAACGAAAAAAACCTTTAAACGAAGTCCACTCCCATCAATGCGAGTTTGATGTTTCTACCTCCCAACATCTGAGCAGCCGTACCTAGATCGTCACACATCGAGGAAGATGATGAACCACTATTTTCTTTATCGCCACTCACGAAGAAGATTGACGGTCTATATCAGGCTGTGATAATATCTTTGGAAAATCTTAAAAAAAAACAAAACAATAACCATAAAGAATCTAGTAGAAGCATATCTACTCACATGAGCTCTCTACCACGACGGACATTCCTGGCCTCCCAAAAACGGAGCAACCGGACTTGAACAGTTGAGGAGAAGCGGGCAATCTGCAAATCGGGGAGAAAAACCGAACCGATAACTATAGCTCACAGAATTATTTAACAGGGGATGATTCTGAAAGTAAGAAAGCTAACCTTTTTATAGCAAAACCTTCGCCGCCTTACATAATCAGAACTGGCATTGAATAGAGGTCGTGGGTGATATATTAATGGAGGATTTTAAAAGGATTATTCGGTAACTGGTATCCCTTCGTGTTGTGAAGAAGAAGAAAGATCGGCTGTGAAACCCCAAC
Source organism: Moricandia arvensis (assembly GCA_905132765.1). NCBI lineage: Eukaryota > Viridiplantae > Streptophyta > Magnoliopsida > Brassicales > Brassicaceae > Moricandia > Moricandia arvensis. The sequence continues at coordinate 7,955 of CAJHQP010003651.1, forward strand.
AGCCATGTGCTCTGAAAACGAAAAGAATGTTTGTCTAACCCTAGATGTTAGGTTGCGGTTCACTTAGCCTAATTTGACTAAAGGGCTGAACGCAAATAGGACAAAATGAAGGCCTGTTATATCAAAAACCCAAAAAACTGTTATACATGACGAAATGAAACGCAGCGGATTAGACTCCCATGCCACATGTCACGCTCAGAATCTCTTATTTGATGAGGTGGCAGTACCAGGAGGGAGACAAACTATACTTTATATATATATATATATATATATCTATTTTATTAAACATATTGTAAAAACAAAAAGCAAAAAAAAAATTAAACCCGTGGGCCCGGGGGTGGTCTCACTCCTCAAGCCTACTATCTAAGCTGGCTCTGGTCTTATCACTAAACTTGCGAGGAATATGCATAAGAGAAAATTCTTGAAACAGTTTTATGAAGTTAGAGAAATCAGCAAGTAGCACCAGAGAGGCTGGCCAATCATCCATTATCGAAACTCGAAACTTCGAACAATTTATCTGGAAAGTCACACCAATTTGAAGCTGGACTACACTCCATCCCCATAAGAGGGCTTCCATTTTCTAATGGAGAGAAGACAATTTCTTTTGCTTATTCAAATATATAATATTTAATTTTAAAATATTATTTTATCAACTATTAATTAAAATATTTTGTGAATAAAAAATTCAACTAAAAGTTTTGAAATTGTGGACATGTTTTATACCGGTTCAATTACTATAAATGTACTCATATTTATTATTTTTGTTAAAATATGTATTTCTTTTTACTGATAACTAAATACAACATTGGTGTATTAAAAATAATAATAATCAAGTGCAAGAATATGAAGTATTTTATTAGCAGTAATAATATAATTAAATTTTTAACAAAAAATATTGATTTTCCATATTGTAATATATAAATTAATAGATTTATTTCAAATGAATTCATGCTATATTTATCAAACATAATTAGTTTTTCATTTTCTTAAGAAATAATGTTAACATGAACCAATGTGTCTGCAAAATTATTACCACATGAAAGAATATTGATTATTTTCTAAAGGCAACGAAACAAACTACTAAAGTTTACGTTAATATTATCTTTTTGAATTAAAATTACTAAGAGAAAATAAATAATACTATATTTTTATATTTTCATAATAACTATACTAACTATTAAACTTTGTAAGAATTATTATTATTAAATAATGGCATTTCAATAATTTTACTAAAAGTATTTTTATTAAAAATACACGATGATACTTTTTTTTCACTATTCATATTTATAAATGTTACGTTTCTGATATTATCGTAGGTTTGCGCATATGTATGTTTTATATACTCTTTTTCACTTAATGAGAAAGAACATTTTCTTCTACTCTTTGCCACTTTCCACCACTTAACTCCCGGACATTTTACACAAGGTGGTGATTTTAGGGTAGAGGGCCATTTATACAAAGACATCTCAAAGGAAAATATTTATCCTCGGCACTTTACAAAATACATTTTAAATTTCATTATACAATACTAATTTAAAAATAAATTTTCCGTAACTTCTAACACAAAATATTTTTTCAAGTTTCATTATAACTCTCAGTTATCAATTTAAACAAAGGCTTCATAAATACAACGTAAAACAAAGACTTCATAACATCAATTACTTTTGCTGCCATACAGTACCAGTTTAAAAATAACTTAATAAAATACAACATAAAATTAACAAAGACTTCATATAATACAATAAAACAAAGACTTCATACAATACGACTTGAAAACAAACAATTATTTAGCGCTTATAATAATTAAAATAAAAAACAATTGGCTTAACTTATAACAAATGAATTATTAATATACCTTCCACGCTGCAATAAACCTCACACAATACATTTAAAAGTATTTTCTACAATATAGTTTATAACAATTATTTTGGAGTCAGGTTCCAAGATTGTACACTTTCTAGTAGAATAAATATGAAAGGCCAGTTGGAGGTTTCAGTGCGCTGCAGGTATACCCGTCCAGTCGTGAATCAAGGGAAAAGTTGTCCAAGGTGAATCTGGTGCAACTAAAACCGTTGATCGTTGATCCGTAGATTTCGGGGAGAATTGCCATCGTAAAGCCATTCGTGGAAATTTTTTGGTAAATTATCATTTGTGGATAGTATCAAATATATATGATGATGATGTAATATTCCAGAAAGTGTTAAAAACAGTAACTTTTATTCAGCTTATAACTAGGAGTTCTAACAAATGAGTACTTTTAAGGTGCATTAATATAATTTAAACAAAAACTTAAAGTAAAACAAAGACTTTTGTTTTTCTTTCATAAGATGTTTCATTAAAAGGGAAATGAACTATTGTATCATACATGTAGACGGTAAACGAATAAAAAATTCCGAAAGTATAGCCGACAAGCCAAAGAAATCTTCCAAGAAAAAATGAAAGCCGAACGAGAGAACCTAAGAAAACGAGAAACATGGTTAAAAGAAACCGAAATTAGCGAGTTTAAAAATTACAAATAGCTTATACGATCTTTGAATCTAATATTCGAGGATATTAAGTAAGATTGAAGGATCCAAATCACTTAATATATTGATGAACTAGGAGAGGAGAAAACCATTAGAATACCAAGCGGAGAGTCGCAGCTTGCATCAGCTAACAATCCACACGAGATTATATAATTATTTGTGTTCGAATTTTCTTGTTGTCACCTCTTCACCGAAGTCAAATTCTACACCAAACAAACTTAAAACAAAGACTTCATTCAAATACATATTTAAACAAAAAGCATTGTTAACTTCTGAAAAATGAATATTTTCCATGTTGAAATATATATACCTCACACAATGGATATCATGTTTAGTTAGGACTTAACACAATAGATTTAAAAGTTAATTTTTACCATTATTTAATATAGTAAGTTAAGAATTAGTAAAAGAAACTTGAAGTTAAGATTATATAATTAGATTTTATAAATTGGGCCCAAAAGTCAAAACTAACTAATACTCTTTTCTTCCCTTCACATAGAATTAATTTGAAACATTAATTTTTACAGTGAAAAAATAGAAAAAATGTGACACCTACTTAAAGAAAAGTTTGTAGGAGGTAAGCTGAACACATCTCTTTGTTCAGTCCAAATCGAATTCAGAACAATAAATATGCAGATGGCACACAAAATCAACCTACTAAAAGAAAGGCCTAAAAGAAGCCTAGAGTCAAAGCATGTCTAACACGCCAAGGAAAGTCAAAACACACAACACCTGCCTTTGAACTGTTCATTCTATCACAAGAGGAAAACATGTCGACCTAAACGTAGCAGTTTGCAATGATGACCTATTAAACCTTTTATTCAAACAACTCTGTAACTCGGAAGCGTAGTTGAAATGATTACCTATCAACAAACACATGTACGGATACCAACCCCGAGCTACATTAGAAGACTTTTTCGACTATAAATATGGAGGCCATCCCAAAGCCAAAGAAACACAATCCAACCTTGGAGAAAAAATTACCGACCTAGAGTTACCTTGAGAGTGAAAGAGTCTCTGATTGAGTTTGACACATTTCCGACCCCGTCGTTAGCTGTTAGCCTGATTTTCAGACATTAACTTTCTGTCCGAGCCTCTTTTTCTCACTTGTAATTTCTATCGCCAACCTCATGTCTGTTCTTCTCACTACTTGTACTCTTCACGTTCAACCCTGAACTTTAATAATAAACACCTCGCATTTATCCTTTTCTTATATTCATAACTCGCTGAGTGCTGCTTCATTTAACGCCACTCTGACTTCTTAAAACAACCACATTCCGCAGAGTCAACAAGACAAAATTGCTCAGACCGTAACTGGTTCAACATTTTTCGCTAGAAGGAGGGTACTGTTTAAGTGTACCCACTCAAAGGATTCCGCTAGACGCACAAAGCACTTCAGCCAATTCATACAAAAATGGTGGGCCCAAGAAAATCCAAAGCAACCACCAATCATGACCTAGCCATGGATCCATGTCGAGAGAAATCTGCGCTCAACCTCGGAACCCGAAACTTCGACCCAAGTTAAGGAATTGGATCAATTTTTCCTTAAGGTCGTCCCTTGGATTGGTGCTGATTCTCATGCACCTAGTCAGGTTTTACTTGTCTATACTGACTTCCCTGACTTCCTCGCGTCACAGGTTATCTTGCGATAATGGCATGTCTTCTCTACTCGGGTTGAGAACCAAACATGTTTTAGGTATATACATGAGTTTATGCTCTGCGGTGAAGCATATCTTGGGCTCCCTTTGAGCCTTCCGGATTGTGAATGATCCAAGTTCATTCATAAATTAGGCACTGGTGGTGGATAGATACCTTGGGGTTCATTGCGTGCAACCAAAGCGTTTCGAGTTTTACGTTGTAGATGGCCGGTTTGTCAATTACGTAGAACTTAACTATCTTGGTGTTGCGGTCGGCCTATACGGGAAGTTTTATCATCCCCGTGATAATTGATGATTCTACATCAAACCTGGTCAATGGCTGATTTTTGGGGTTGACGCTTTGCCCGACAAACTCCATCCTTCGCGGGGTTTCTTTGAAGATTATGTTGACTGAGGTTCCTCTGTCTATCATGATACAGTAGACGCCACAGTCGCACGCTATAACCAATGGTGCATTGTGTGGGAGATCCACTCCTTTGGTGCATTATTCAACAAATGTTACCTTTGTGTATTCTTCCATGGGCTCATCATGGGGTCTCGTCTCTGCTTTCTCGTGTTGTGCGCCATTTTCTCTTATTTTAATCGATCGTACAAAATCATTGTAACCGTTAATCGGCACACTCTCGTCCTCCACTGGCTGATGTCTGAGGTGGCTATCGAGGTGCTTCTTGCGTTTTAGCTCCTAAGAGTAGTGATACTCGAATATACCCTCTTTCTAGCGCCAAATATTGAACCGGTTTGTTGACATCTTTGACTCAGGCGATGTGTATGTTTGTAGGTTGTAGTTCACATGTAAATGAAGCAGAGCTTGGTGAGGGTAAAACAGAGAGTAACTAAGGGAAGTATGAAGCTGTATTTATTATGACTTAAAGTCGGAAAGATACATACAAAAAAAAATAAAGAGGAGATGCTAGGAAATCACTGGCCTCGAACTACAATTTAATTTTCAAGCGTCCCTTTATCCTTTTATTTTTTTAAATGGATGAATAGTACGCCTTCAAATATAAAGAGGCTTTGTTGATCAACACTATTCACTTTTTACTTTAGTTTCTACAATTATATATGTTTCACAATTGCATTAATAACATTTTATATATCATTTTAGTACTTATTGTTATATTTGTTACAAGTATTTTGATTAAAAAACATTATTAACACTTTTTATACGGTTATAGTTATATTTCACTACATATTAATTATTATTTTCAAGAATATTTTATTTTAATATATGTCAAATAGTATGTTCTATTAATTTTAGAAAGTTTAAGGATTTAATTTAGATACCTACTCCATGGCACGAACAGTCATCTAAAACAACCATCATAACCTATCCAACAACCCCATACGCAGCTAGTTTGGCGAGCAATGATGACCTCGATCGTCACGCCTCATCTGCTACAAGTTCCTCTTCTAGGCCATCCTGCGACTATAAATACATTGATCACAACTAACACTTCTTAGAGCGAGTATGTACTACATCACATCTTAGTGCGAGAAAGTAAGCCATGATCAAACTGACCACCAGTTTTGACGGATAGTGAACTCGCTTTTCATTTTTGATCTTAGGATACAAAACTCATTCTCCAGTGATCTCGCTCAAACTAGCACGAGCATACCTCTTGTATTGCTTACTCAATCAACAATAAGAATCTCGAACATCACTCTACCTTTATATTCTTCAAAATTACAAACTAACCTTGACATATTTCTTTCTTCCCTCAAACATCAACTTGACCAACAAAGCAAGTAAGATTCTCGATCAGTATAAACGGTGAAAATCAATAGATATATCCCAACCTATTCCAAACTTGAAAGTAATTACCAAATTGCGCTCCTGCATTGAACCGAGCATCCCTTGGTTCAACATTAGCGATGTTTGTGGGAAGGATATTAGCAAACGCCACCTTACGAATGTAAGACCATGGTGGGAACCGAAATTTACACTGTCAAGATTTTGATTGTAAAGAAAGCGAGAATGAATCCCGTTTTCTTTGAGGATCCAGATTTCTATGAAGTCAAAAAACAAAAGATCAAATTCCGAGAGAAACCAAAGTAAGTAATAGGAAATATAGAGCAACGAAAGGATGATCTTATTCCGGATTCGCGTAAGAGAATAGCGATCTTTACAACATGTTATAAAATCTTTGGCTTCGAGAGCTGTCAGAGAGATCTATAGTTCTAACGACCTAAACTCTTAAACCTAGTTGAATCGCAGCTCGATAACAAAAACGAAATTGCATAAAATTGCTATAAGTGCTTAGTTGCTAAGTAAATTTTTTGTCCCTCTTCTTCTTCGCCTGGGTCCTCTTTATATATGCTTCCGAAATCGACCGTCTCTCCTTTTCTGCCCTTGATTTGGGTTTATCCTTTTGTGAAGATCTTTCATTATCTTCTCGACTTTTGTGTTTATCTCAAAAACTTTACATTTATCCTCATTTTCCATTTTATTTGTCTTGATCGAGTAAACCATCATTGCATCTGGGCCTATTCTCGAGTTAAATCATAAGTGGGCTTGAACGTGTTTTAGGCTATCTCGGGATGTTTTATGAGTTTTGAGTTTAATTTTACGATTCTTTCTTGGCGAAATCGTTACTTTCTCCGAAATTCATTTTTCGTATTTTTTTTGTTTCGATGTTTATGAAAAAACATGTCATGCTTACTTTTATCATAAAAATTCAACAGAAACTTTGATTGAGACAAAACAAAAGAAATTTTGATCGAAATTTAAAGGATGCTACCATGAATGAGCTATGAGGTCAAGATGGCGAGGAGATTGAGGCGAGGAGCTTGGTGATGAGGAGCCTGATGGCGAGAAACAATTCGAGGAGCCTGATGGTGAGGAGTGTTGGTGAGGAGAAGAGGACGAAGAGAAGATGACAAGGAGCAAGGCGAGGAGTAATCCTTGCCTTGAGGGAAAGGAGCTTGACGGCGAGGAGGCAAGGAGAGAGGGCCAGGAAACGAAGAGAGAGGGTGAGGAGGCGAGGAGCTTGGAGAGAGGAATATGATCCTTTGTGGTGAGGGAAACAAGACTTAAAGGTGAGGGCAAGAAGATTTGGAGGTGTGGGCAAGACGACTTTCTTATAAATTGAATTCGATGCTGACTTCTTTGCTTCCCGTGAGGATCACTTTGGGAAGCATTCGTGTCATGACAAGCTTACTGGCTCGGAAAAGTTCGAGGAAGCTTCACAATTTTTCATGGGGGTGAGCTGCATTCTTTTTTTTAGTTTTGTTTCTATATTTTCCTCTAATTCCTTGGTCTCTTTTTGGCAGAGTCTCAACGTGTTGAACGAAGCCTTTTGACCGAGTCGTTCGGAAGTGAAGACGTCTTGCATGACAGACGCGTTGGCCGAGAAGAAGGTTTCTTGTCTCAAGAGAGAGGCTGAGACCAAGAGGAAGGCGCGTAATGCCCATGAGGCTGAATTGGAGTTGAAGCATGCTAAAGGACCCCGTCGTGCTGAGAGGCGAGGAAGACGGGAAGTGGCCTCAATTTCCCACCATTGCTGGGCTCAGATTGCGGCCGATCTCGAGGAGAAGAAGAGGACCCAAAAATCCTATGGCGATTTTTGCAAGTGCTGAGGTTCTGTTGGTGCTTTTCTGATTACGAAGGATGAAAAGATTGATTATGATGCTATGGGTCATTATGCCAGTATGGAGTCGTTGCTTCCTCAGATTGAAGGGAGAAATCAGGGGCAGTTGGCCTCGATTCCCGTTTCTCCTGATTCGGAAGATGCTGGTCATGGGGTTCCATCGAGGATGGAGAAGTAGACCAACCTTTTGTTCCTCTTTGTGTTCGCGATTATGCACTTGGGATTTCGATGGCTGGTAATTTTGTGCTCAACCCGTAATGGGTTTTATATTTGAAGGGAGTGTTAAGATGTATTTGCTGGTATGTATTGTACTTGCCCCTCGGGGTTTTCTAATACAATTCCATTTCGTAGATTTTCTTTTTACGGACAAATTGTCAATGAGAGTGAGAGAGTGCGAGTATGTTCCTCCTTTCTTACACTCTAGCGGATCGCGATACTTTGAGTTGCATTAAGATGAAAATGTTCGAGGTGTAATACTCAAAAAGACTCATAAACGTCTAAGTATCGATGAGCAGACAGATTTTTGTATCTCGTATCACTGAGAATATGCCTTTGAGAGTTTAGAGTGGAGTTAGGGTAAGAACTACGTTTACTTTCGTGTGTAGAGTATGCGGGGTCAATCCCTGCTTACTTGACTCGTTGCAGTTTTGATCTGATTTGTTTCGATATTGAAATCTGTGATTAGTTCTCGCTTACGTGATTTGCATCTATCGAGAACCGAGTATCTGTCCAAAAACAATTTCGTAATTTCTGGATACTGACTAAATTTTTTGATTTTTACAGCACGCTTATCCTTGTGTCGGATGCATGGGAACCAATTCTATGAGAGGAGCATGTTAGGCTAAGAATTCGTTTTGAGAATGATTGATTTGATCGTCAGGGCCAGTCAACAAACGTGATGTAAGAGAAAGTACTTGTCTTTTCTAACTGCTGTTAGCTGTCTATTATAGTTATGTGATGACTGCTTTTTGAAAGTTGTATTAGTTTGGAAGTGTATTTTTGAAAGTTTACGACGTATCGCTTTTCCCAAAATTATGTTTTCCTTTGAGTAAAAGTTTTTTAACATCTAGAATATGTCGAGAGAATTATTTCCGCGTTTGGTCGAAGAACTTGTTTGTCATCTTGATTGGGAAATATTTCAAGGTTTTTTGTATTAGTTATTGAAGGTGTTTTTCTTTCTAGAAGTTTTCTTTCGTATACCGCGTAATGTTTGCGTATTTTGGAGATGTCTAGTAGCGTCTTAAGGACTTAGTTTCGATCAAGGAATGATTTGTGGAGTATTCGGGATTTGGCTGACCGATGAAAATTTAGTTTTTCTGTTAACCGTTTGGTTGTTTGGACTTAGATTTGTTATGAAGATTTTTCATATGATTTCTGTTTTCGGGTTATACGATAATTGTTTGTTGTTGCTTGGGGGCTTTTGAGGGAATCGGGGATTGCTGTTTTTAGCCTTAAAGTATTGTGTGATATTGAATATTTTGCAGCGAAAGAGATTGACGTGATATTTCTTAGTCAAAATACGCTCTCTTATTGCCAAAAAGTTTTTAAAATATTGAGTACAAGAAAGCGAATATTTTAAAATGCGGGAGTATAGGAGTATACGTATACGTACCCATTCCCCCTTTTTTAGAGAGGAGGACAGCTGAACTCGTCTTGTGAAGTTGCCTACGTACCCCTTTCGGGGATCAAGCTGTCTCGTAGTTTAATGTGTGTTGTGCGTGATTAACTCGACTGGCGCAACTGCGTCGATTGTTTTAGCCATGATGACTGTTACTGGATCAACATCTTCTTCTGGAATTTTCTTTTCCGATGGATCTGAGCATTGGGATCAAAAGCTTGGTTGCCTTTTTTGTCCAAAGCTATTGCTCCAGGTGACGATTCTGGATCGTCTTTCTACAAACATTTTCAGTTGTTGTCGGAGCTGTCTTCGTACGTTTAGGTTTTACCTTGGAGGTAGTCGTGATCTTCCTCAGCTTATGCTATCCTAGATAATAGAGTCGCAACTGTTTTTGGCATCCCCAGATTGTCGCAGTTCCTTTGGGAGTCGGGAACTTGATGCAGAGATGATAGGTAGACAGGACGGCCTTCATGGAATTATCCAAGGCGTTCCCATGATTACATTGTAGATGGCCAGATGATATACGACTGAGAATTGATAATGTTTGTGAAGCCTTCGGCTAGGACAGGGACTTAATTCGATCCGAGAGTCATTGACATTGTGCTGGAGAAACCAGTCAATGATTTTGGCGTCAGTGTGACTTCGGATAAATCAATGTTCATCTTTTGGAGAGTGTCGTGGAAGATGACGTCGGCGGTGCGTCCTGTGTCTACGAGGATTTTGGCGACTTTGAGGTCTCTTATTACGAGTTAGATCACGAGTTGGTCACTGTGAGGTTAATCGATTATGAAGATCACATGTTCTTCAAAAGTAACCATATCGTTGGAGGAATTAAGAGGTTAAGACCAGTTTGCGCTTGACTCGGCTTTCCGTGGGTAAGCCTTTATCGACGATACGGTATCGTGACAATAATGCAATCCTTTGATGATCATGTTAATTTTACAACAATTGTTGTCGTTTCCTCTCTTGTCTGATTTTCTTCTGCGTTTTCCGTTCACCCAATTTTTGTCAAGTGTGTTTTCCATCGGCGATGTCTTGTCGGGTTATGCCAGACGGTCAGTGTCTCGAATGAGATCGTTTACAATGGTCACTTCTGAGATTTCTCATGCGGGTAATTTTGCTGCCAGCCATGCGCCAAGAACTTTGCAGTTCGTGGTAGAGTGGCCTCTGGCCGAGTGGAACTAACAATGTTCTCGTCGTAGGATGAATTTCAGGTCCATGCGTTCCCCGTTGCTCTCCCTTGTTCTGATGCAGAAATGATGGCGTAGTTATTCGCTCCATGAACATCGTCACCCTCTTAATGGACATATTTGTTATTACGAGTCTCCCTTTTTGGTTTTGGTTCCGCGGCAGCGTCTCTTGTAGACGTCTTCGGAGGCTTATGTTTCTGTGACAGGAATTCCATCTCTTCTTCGTTGTCCGTGGTTTTATGGAGAGAATCTTGAATCGTGCGCATTTTTATAGAGATATTCATTTTCTGAACTTTGACTTATACCAGAGCTACTTTCTCAGTGCGTCTATTATCACTTTATCGCGGATACCTTTAACTCTCAACCCGATGATCTTGAACATGTTCATGAAGTCCCGTAGATATTCGGCTTCTTTTAGGGGTAAAATACATAGGTCCACATCATAGGTTTCTCTATCCATAAACAAGGAATATTGTTGCGAAATTCCGAGGAGAGTTTTCGGAAGCTCCCGATGGAATTTTGCTTTAGGCGAGAAAACCATTCGAGAGCTGCTCCCTAGAGATTTTTGAAAAAGAGAAGCTCTTTCATCCTCTGTGTGTTTGGCCCTTCCCATCGTGATCTGGAAAGACTGCAAGCGTGTTTTGCAGTCAGTGGTGCCGTTATACATAGGGATCTTGATCTTTCCGGGATCTGAAATCTGTGTAACCGTAATTTGGGCAGTGAAGGGCATTTTGCGGGCCTCTCGAGAATCCTGTCAACCTCTAGTGCCATGCTGGTAGCATGGTGAATCTGAGATTTACCGCTTTTACCTCAGCAGCTGTTTTCGCAATGTACTCACAGAGATTGTAAATCTCGTCAAGATCTCCAATAGCAGTTTTCCAAACTTGTCGGTGTTTGCTACGAATATCATGCTCTCGTTCCTTCACAAGTTTCTCCTAGTCGACCCAGAAGATGTTTTCTTCCTCTTCTGTCATAGGTATGTCAAACGACAAAATTTTCCGAGTTGTTTGGCTTCTTGTCCTTATTGGATGTATGTCAGCACATTCCTCTGAAGAGTCGGATTGGTTGCTGATTTCCAAGTTGACACATTTTACTCCACCTACTTCCATTTCCGGTAGAGAGGTGTAGGATTTTGCATGTTTTGCCACGCTACGACAAGCGTCACCGCTGGGATTCTGAACCGACGGGTCTTTCTGTGTGTTGACTGGTCCATCTCGCGGAGTTGAAAAGTTGAGTCTCCTTCCGCTGTGGAGCCTAGTAGCTCCACATGGGAAGAGTGACCTATTTCTCGTTGTTAAGGATTCAACCTGCTTAGACAGAGAGTAGGTGATTTTTTCCTGCTCGTTTGACTTCTTGTGAGAGATGTGACCAAGTTTTGATTTCTCCGAGCGCCACGGTGTATCAGTGTTTGTCACAGGAGCGCTCGGTGCCCGAGTTGTTGAGAAGTTCCCATGGTGTTGACATTATCAGCGGGAGCTGTTCAATTTTCCTCCTCTGTTCCCGCCTTGTTTGATCGAGTATTCGTCTTGACTGTGAGTAAGATTGATTTGTACTCCCTCCTTCTAGCGCCAAAATATGGGAACCGAAATTCACAATGCTGACATTAGATTGTAAGAAACCATGATGAATCCTGTTTTTTCGAGGATCCGGATTTCTGTGAAGTTAAAAAAACAAAAGATCAAACTATGATAGAAAACAAAGTAAGTAATACGAAACTAGGAGCAAATAGATGATGGCCTTATTATGAATTCACATAAGAGAATAGCGATCGTTACTACAGGTCGTAAAAGATTTGGCTTCAAGAGTTGTCAGAGAGATCTATAGATCTAACCACCTAAACTCTGAAACCTAGTTGAGTCGCAACTCGATAAAGAAAAAGAAATTGTCTAAAAATTTTCTAAGTGCTAAGTTGCTAAGTAGAATTCCGTGTCCCTCTTCTCCTTCGTCTAGGTCCTCTTTCTATATATGCTTCCATAGTCGACCATCTTTTATTTTTCGCCCTTGATTCGAGTTTATCATTTTGCGAAGATCTTTCCTTATATTCCCGGCTTTTGTGTTTATCTCAGAAACTTTACAATTATCTTCTTTTTCCATTTTTATTTATGTTGATTAAGTAAACCATAATTGCATCCGAGACTTTTATCGAGTTAAATCATAAATGGGCTTCGAACGTGTTTTAGGCTGACTCGGGCCGTTCTAAGAGTTTTGAGTTTTTACAATTAATTCTCGGAGAAATTGAGTTTGTCCAAAATCAGTTTTTTTGTATTGTTTACCGTTTGGATGTTTAAGATAAAACATGTCATGCTTGAACTTATCATATAACTTTAACGAAAACTTTGATTGAGACAAAACGAAAGGCGTTTAATCGATGTTTAAAGGATGCCATAAACAAGCTACGAGATTGTGGGGGCAAGGTGAGTACGCGAGGACGCGAGGATCAGATGGCGATGAGCTCAGACAGAGGGCGAGGAGTCTTCATGGTGAGGGCAAGAATACTTAAAGGTTAGAGCAAGAAGACTTGGAGGTGAGGGCAAGACGACTTTCTCAAAAATGTTTGTCTGAAAGATCGTGTAAATTCTTCTATAGGAGTTTTGCTCGGCTTCCGTGTTTGGACGAGAGCATTTCTAGTCTTAGATAAATATACGTAATTCAGGTCTTATGTCCATTCTTAGATGTGGTTGACTTTTCTTTTCGGCGTTCCCAAGTTGTTTTCTTTTAAAAAATATGTTCATGGGAGTTTCTAGACGTTGATTTTGTCATGATCGATTTTGACTCCAACAACCATTGCAAGAGAAACTAGATCCTGAAAGTCGTCTGCCTCGGGAACATCCTCACTCCTCTCGGGAACTTCTCGTGTAGCATCTTGGACCTTCCACTAGTATGACCGCTTCACTTCAGACCTAATGTGATCATGGACCAGCTCAACAAGAAAGATGATGTATATAGGAATCCACCCATGGACCAACCAGCTGATGAAGATGCCTTAGCCATTCCAGAAGGTCCTATGACTCGTTCTAGTACCAAGAAACTTAATGGAGCCATATGAGGATTAGTTAGACTCGTATGGAAACAAGAAGAAGGTCTTGGACAAACCTTGATGATCCGAGATACCTTGATCACCATTCAAGCTATCTCCTCATCTAGCTGAATTTGTACTTAGGAAAAGTACTTTTGTGTGCTCTTTTCCTTGCTCTTGGTTTTGTCCCAAAGATGTTTTACGGAGGAAGGTTCTTAACGAGGCCACAAGCTGCTTTACACATCTCCTAGGTGCTAATATTGGTCCAAGCCTAAGAAGACTACTCTATCTATTTACCTTATGTTATGTTTTAAACTATACTTTTATGTTAAGATATTCTCGAAACCTAAGGAGCATGTTCCTTGGTTTTTCCATTTAAATTCTTGCAACCCTCATTCTGAATCAAGCATACATTTATCTAAACCTTTTGTCTTCTCTTTTCTCTCTTCTCTTTGTTGAGTGTGAGAGATTGCGGGTGAGTCATATCCGGCAACTAAGGGTTCTAGTTTGGTGTGTCATATCCGATCTAGTGCCTAGGAGTATCAAGGAGTCCATCCGCACCTGTTTGTGTCACCATTTGATCCACAAACCTTGGTAAACTTGAGTCTTTGGCTCGTTTGTGCAAGGATCTATCCATACTTTCCAGAGAAGAATCCAAGGAGTGTGTTAAGTGGTATCAAAGCTACTCTGGAAGGGGAGTTCTCGTTTTCCTTTGTAGTTTTCGATTGATCTTTTCATATTCTCTCATAATCTGCTGATTGATCTGAGTTTCCTTGTGTTTGTCGATTGATCTATTCATTCTTGTGAGTTCTATTGATAAATCTGATCGTTTCAGAGTTAAAATTGATTGATCTAAACGTTTGTTCATCGATTTGATCTTTGATCGGTTCATATACCCTTTGTTGTGATCGACCATTGTTTCTGTTAGAGTATCGTTTGATCTATTGATAAAATTGTCCTAAACTTGATAGATCTCTGATTGTATTGTTGAAAGTTAATTAATTTACAAGTTTTAATCTCAGATCATTGTGAACTTTTCAAATACTTCTTGTTTACGTTACAAGTTTTGGTTGATCCGGAAATTTGAAAAGTTTGTTTGTGATTAATCCACTCTTTTAATTCATAGATCAGCAATCCGTGTTAGATTCACCATCTTTTGTTGTCTCTGATTGTTTTTGAGCTTGATTTGAAAAATCCGTTTGGCGTGATCGATTTGAATTCTGTAACTTGCTGCTCAAGTTTCCTTGGATATCTTGTGTCGAGTAAGTGTTACTTTCCTTGAATCTTTTACTGGTTGAGTGTTGGATTTGTTTCAGGTAACATTGGGGATGAATCAGATGACGAAGCCGAGCTTATTAGTTGAAACAAGCTGTTGATGGAAACCATGACCAACCAACTCAATCAGACCATGATATCAACCATGAGTGAATTGATGAAGGCTAACATGAAGGAGTTGCGAAATGATCTTAGACAAGAGATCAGACAAGCTACTGGTCAAAGAAATAGCAATGAACCAAAAAGGGAAAGACCAAACCAAACTCGACAAGAACATGCTGGGACTGATGAGACTGACAACTACTATGAGCACCATAGCTCTTCTTCTAGATGAAGCCAAAGAAGGCAAAGGCGTGAGTAGGAAGGTAGAGTAGACCAGATAGATGAGCTAGCTGATCTAAACCTAAATATCCCTCTTTTCCATGGAAAAGCTGATCCTGATGCCTACCTCGAATGGGAGAAGAAGATTGAACTCGTCTTCAATTGTCAGAAATACACTCAAGCCAACAAGATTCAGATTGCTGCCACTGAGTTCTATGACTATGCTCTAAGTTGGTGGGATCAGTTGGTTACCAATAAGAGGCGTAATCAGGAGTATTCGGTTGAGTGTTGGCAAGAGATGAAGTCTATCATGCGCAAGAGGTTTGTACCAAGCCACTACCATAGTGACCTCCACCAGAAACTAAGGAAGCTCACACAAGGTTCACGAAGTGTAGATGAGTACCACCAAGAAATGGAGCTGGTGATGTTGAGAGCTCGTATATCTGAAGATAGGGAGGCTACAATGGCACGGTTCTTAGGAGGACTTAACCTAGAAATAAACAATAGTATGGAGATGCAACACTATGTGGAGATAGAAGAAATGCTTCATCAAGTTATCCTTGTGGAGAAACAACTTAAGAGGAAGAATCACTCTCAAACCAGTTATGGAACCACATGGTTTCAAAGTTCTAAAGAAGAGAAATCAAGTTTTCCAAAAGAAAGCAAGCCATACCAGAAGGAAGAATCAAAGCCAAGTAGCATCTTTAGCAAGGACAAAGGAAAGGCCGAGGCAATCAGTTCAAGGGCTAGGGATGTTAAATGTTTCAAGTGCCAAGGAAGAGGACACTATGCTAATAAGTGTACCAACAAAAGAGTGATGATACTTCTTGACAATGGTGAGTTTGAATATGAGGATGAGGCCGATATAGAAAGAAAGAACAACTTTGAAGAAGAGTATGAAGAAGGGCCTATCCGGGGAAAGTTGTTGATTGCTAGGAGGAACTTAAGCTTGCAATCGAAAACTGAAGAACCTGAGAAACAAGAGAACTTGTTCTACACCAGATTTCTTGTCCAAGGGAAGGTATGTAGCCTGATTGTATACGGAGGGGGTTGTGTCAATGTGGTTAGTGAGACAATGGTGAGGAAACTTGGGTTGAGGATTCAGAAACACCCTAAGCCATACCGATTGCAATGGCTTAATGAGGAGGGTGAGATGAAGGTATCTAATCAGGTCATGGTACCTCTTGCTATTTGTCAGTACGAAGATGAAATCTTATGTAACGTCCTACCCATGGAAGCTGGTCATATACTCCTTGGAAGGCCATGGCAATATGATAGGCGAGTTGTACATGATGGATACACTAACAAGCATTCCTTTGAATTCAAAGGAAGAAAGGCATTTCTTGTGCGTCTTAATCCCAAGGAAGTTCACCTCGACCAACTACAACTTCAGAAAAAGAAGGAGATCGACCTCCCACCCATTCAGAACAAGCAACAAAGCTTCTATGCCAAGCCGGGTGATATCAAAAGAACTCTCCACTTTAAACAACCCGTTCTCTTACTTATTTTTAAAGAAACACTATTGAATGTTACTGAAGTTGCACCGGTGTATCCGAGTGAACTTGTGTCTCTTTTACAGGAGTTTGATGATGTCTTTTTAGAAGATAGCCCTATAGGCCTCCCACCAGTGAGACGGATAGAACATCAGATAGATTTTGTCCCTGGTTCCACACTTCCAAACCGACCAGCTTATAGAACCAATCCAGTGGAGACTAAGGAGTTGCAAAGGCAAGTAGAAGAACTAATGGAGAAGGGCCACATCCGAGAGAGCTTGGGCCCATGTGCAGTTCCAGTTCTTCTTGTACCAAAGAAAGATGGTAGCTGGCACATGTATGTTGATTGTAGAGCAATCAACAACATAACAGTGACATATCGCCACCTTATTCCTAGACTAGATGATATGTTTTATGAATTTCATGGTTCTAGCATCTTTTCTAAGATAGATTTAAAAAGTGGATATCATCAAATTAGAATGAAAGAAGGTGATGAATGGAAAACTGCATTCAAAACTAAACATGGTCTATACGAATGGTTAGTCATGCCATTCAGATTAACAAATGCACCTAGTACATTCATGAGACTAATGAGCCATGTCCTTAGGTCTTCCATTGGCATTTTTGTTGTCGTTTATTTTGATGACATCCTAGTTTATAGCAAAAGCTTTGAGAATCATTTAGGTCATCTTAGGGCCGTTCTTGATGTTTTAAGAAATGAAAAGCTTTATGCCAATCTAAAGAAGTGCACCTTCTGCACGGATAACTTGGTCTTTCTAGGATTTGTGGTTAGTGCATATGGAGTTAAGGTGGACGAGGAGAAAATTAAAGCTTTCAAAGACTGTCCAAGTCCAACAACAGTAAGAGAAGTAAAGAGTTTCCATGGGATTGCTGGCTTCTATAGACGCTTTGTGAAGGATTTTAGCACGATATCAGCCCCTCTGACTGAAGTGATCCAAAAAGATATTGGATTCAAGTGGGGAGAAGCACAAGAAACTGCATTTCAAACACTTAAAGAGAAGCTTACTCCATCTCCTCTCCTTATACTTCCTGACTTCTCTAAAACGTTTGAAATTGAATGTGTTGCCTCACAAATTGGTATTGGTGCTGTGTTGATGCATGATAGGAAACCTATAGCATATTTCAGTGAGAAACTTGGAGGAGCCACTCTCAACTATGCTACCTATGAATAAGGAGCTATACGCATTGGTGAGAGCGTTGCAGACATGGCAACACTACCTATGGCCCAAAGAGTTTGTCATCCACACCGACCACGAGTCCCTCAAGTACCTAAAAGGACAAAGCAAGCTTAGCAAAAGATACGCAAGATGGGTTGAGTTTATTGAGACATTTCCCTGTGTCATCAAATACAAACAAGGTAAAGAGAATATAGTTGCTGATGCACTGTCTGGAAGGTATGTTCTCTTGACTACTTTAGATGCTAAGTTGTTAGGCTTTGAACAACTCACAAACATGTATCAAAATGATCCTGACTTCAAAGAAGCCTATAAATCTTGTGAAAAGGTCGCTACAGGTCACTATTTTAGGCATGATGGGTACTTATTCTATGACAATCGCCTTTGTGTACCTAATTGTTCTTTGAGAGATCTATTTGTCAGGGAATCCCATGGAGGAAGTCTAATGGGGCATTTTGGAATTGCCAAAACTTCTAAGGTCTTGCAGGATCACTTCTTTTGGATGCACATGAAGAGAGATGTTGAACGAGTCTGTGGAAGATGTGCAACTTGCAAGCAATCTAAGTCTAAGTTTCAGTCCCATGGTTTGTATACTCCATTACCCATTCCTTATCATCCGTGGAATGATATCTCCGTGAATTTCATTGTAGGACTGTCTAGAACTAGGACTGGAAAGGATTCTATCTTTGTTGTGGTAGATAGGTTTTCTAAAATGGCACATTTCATAGCTTGCCATAAGACTGATGATGCATTACATGTTGCCAACTTGTTCTTTAAGGAGATAGTCCGTTTGCATGGCATGCCTAGAACTACAGTGTTAGATAGAGATGCTAAATTTCTGAGTTATTTCTGGAAGACCCTTTGGTCTAAGCTAGGCAGTAAGTTGTTGTTATCTACTAGTTGCCATCAACAAACTGATGGACAGACTGATGTATTTAATAGGACATTAGGAACTCTCTTACGTGCATTCATCAAAAATAACTTGATATCATGGGAAGACTATTTGCCTCATTGTGAGTTTGCATACAATCATGCTATGCATTATGCATCTAAGTTTTCACCTTTTGAGATTGTTTATGGGTTCAATCTCACCTCTCCTTTGGATCTAATTCCTTTACATGAGTGTGAAGGATTTAGTCTTAATGGCATAATGATCCATGAACAAGCAATGTGCAATATTGCAGAAAAGACCAAGCAATATGTTAGCAAGCAAAGGGAGGCGTCAGATGGTCTTTGAAGTAGGTGACAAAGTGTGGGTTCACCTTAGAAAGGAGAGATTTCCAAATGACAGGAAGTCTAAACTAATGTCTAGGATTGATGGTATGTGGGAACCGAAATTCGCACTGTCGATTTCCGTTGAACTAGGAACGCATGGTAAACCCTATTTTCCCAGAGGTCCCAGATATTTTCTAAACCACACGCCAATCAGTCAAAATACAAAGTAAATATCAAAAATCAAAGTATGAATCGAACACAGAGCAAATATATGTCTTATTACAAATTTGCGTATGAGCGTTTACAACATGATAGGAGCCTCAACTATCAGAGCTGTCAGCGAGATTCCTAGTTCTAATAACCTAAGACTGCAAAACCTTAGTTGATTCGCAGCTCGGATAACAAAAACGGAAAGTTGCCTAAACACTCTAAGTGCTAAGGTATGTTTGCTCTGAGTGGAGATTTTTGTGTGTGTCCCCTGCATCATCACCCTCAAAGTCCTTATATACTCTTCTAGAGGCGGTTTGCTCTTTCCTCTTCTGCCCTTGGTCGAATTTATCGTTTCGCGACAATATTCCTTTTTTCCTCTATCTTCAAGGTTATCTTCGGAAACTTAACATTTATCCTCCGATCTTTAACATTTATCTTCTGAACTTAACATTTATCCCTTCCTGCAAAATAAAAGATAAACCGTCACAAAGTTTGGGCTTGACTTGGAATAAAATCGCGAGTGGGCCTTTGGCCGAGCTTTAGACCTCATCGAAACATTTTCTGACTTAGGAGTTACCATGATTTTATCGGAATAGTTTTGCTAAATTAACGTCTTTTGAGAGTTAGGATCTTTCGTATGGAGCGTATGATTCTAGGTGTTTAGTTAACCATTACAATCTTATACGATTTACCCGATCCTTTCCCGAGAAAACGAGTTTATTTGGTAAAGTTCCAGTCTCAACCCGGATCGAGACAGAACAAAGATAATTTCGATCAAGTATCGCGAGAGGTAGTTAACGGGGTAGAGTTGAAAATAGATTGATTGATCTGACTTTTCGAACGAGCAAATCGGATTGCTCTTGCCACCCAACTCGCCCGTATGGCGAGTTGGTTGGTCTTTGTCGTCCAACTCGCCATACGGGCAAGTTGGTCGGTCATTGCCCGTATAGCGAGTTGGTCGGCCCATGTGGCTTGATTTTACCGTTCGACAAGCTGGACGTCTTTCTCGGCTACCCTTCTTCGTCAAGGGAGTTAGATGATCGATTCTTCTAGTCGTTTTGTCATATTGCCGTTTGGGGTTATGTTTTCCCTTTTTTAGAAGCGTTATATCTTTATTACACAAAGAGCGTATTCTCCCGGTAGGTTTTAGACGTTAATTCCGTCGTAACCAATTTTGACTCAAACAGTTAGCCCCCAACTCGTTAGAACTGTGATGTTGTTGCGAGCGTTTTAATCATATTGGATGAATTAGGCGGAATCCGACGTCCGAAGCCTGGAGGCGAAATAGTGAATCCTTTCTTCTATCAGTATGTGGAGTGGTTTCACAGATTCTTCACATTTTCACAAACTCTTTTAAGAATGAAAAGATTTTCTCTTCTCTTTCCTTTCCTTGATAAAAAATAAAGTTATGTCTACGAGAAGAAAGGTTTCCTCAAAGTCTCGTGAAGACCGTTCTGTCCCCGATGGTTCCAGCTTGCAATGCAACAATGCTGTACCAAAACTGGAATTCTCGGCTCACTCGGTCGACCCTGAAGAAGCTGAGGCGTAATGGGCGGCCAGGGGAGACTTGAAAGCCCCAGACCTGGTATGTGGGCCTTGCCTCGGTTTCAATACAACCCCGTAGAGGGTTGTCCAAGCAAAACCTGTCCGAATGAGCTGGATACCATCCGGAGACACTGTCGAGTTCCTGAATATGTCGAGTTTCGTCTTCCGGAGGCTGGAGAGGTTGCTGAGTCCCCGCCCAAGGGTTATTTTGTATTTTACATGGTGTACTTGATGCAATGTTATTTGTGCTTTCCTATTCCCGAAGCCATGGCGTGACTTCTCGATATGTTCCAAAATATCGATTAGTCAAATAACTCCATGCAGTCTTCAGCATATTGTCGGGATCCTCATGTTGAGTCACGAGCTGGGTATAACCCTTGATTTCAGCCATCTCGACGCTTTGCCTAAACCGATCGGGAAGTCGTGCATTATTCAGTTGAGGCCCCGGTCGGGAATGAAGATCAGCGAGTTTGTGTCAAACTATCACGAATGGCAGAAGCACTTCTTTTCCGTGCGTGTTGACAATGCGTCCGTAGAACCAAGTGGCCTCCCCATCTTTAGGACTAGATGGGGTCTAAAAGGTATCCTTGGCCAAGTGTAGCCCCTTTTTCTCTTCTCCTTCCCTTTCGTTTTGGCGAAGTTTGATTTCTAATATGTTTTCTTTATTTTTCATTTACAAAGACCAATCCTTTTCCTCCAAGTGTAAACGGTCTGGTTACCATTCGAGACTTGTTTCGTGGTTGCTCGTGTTTTTGGGCAATGTTTAGCCCAAAAAGGGTCTGTCGCGCCGTTGCTCTCCACCGTTCTCGGCACCGTCCAGATCTACCGGTTGAGGAAACATTGGAGGCGTCGATGGACAGATTTGTTCCGTGCACGGCTCACACGAGAGAAGAAAGACTGAAGAATCGGAAGGACAAACACATCATTGTCGAGAATGAAGTGGTTAACGAGCGATGCTCCTCCGATAATATACTAAGGGATTTCTTGAATTGTCAGGCAGGCGGAAGTAGTGGCGAACAGGATGATCTCGATGAGCTGCTTGGTTTTGATTATCCTCCAGGCGCAGGTGGATCTAGCGAGGTCCCGGAGTTTGGCCAAGCATCGCGGATGGTAAATGGAGTAAGCTTTTAATGTCCTTTTTCGAGGGAAGAAT
This sequence comes from Moricandia arvensis, assembly GCA_905132765.1. Lineage (NCBI taxonomy): Eukaryota > Viridiplantae > Streptophyta > Magnoliopsida > Brassicales > Brassicaceae > Moricandia > Moricandia arvensis. Next base: position 29,957 of record CAJHQP010003651.1, read on the forward strand.
TTTTTTTTGACTTCATGATATTTTGCAGGTCTCCTTAGGATGAACCGAGCTCTTGACGTGAGCTGTCAGGAGGCACGCATGGCTCAGTTCATGGCCGAGACAGCCAATAATGAGATCGCTCGTTTCAGGGATGAGCTAGTAAGTTCCCGTCGCCGTGAAAGGGAATTGTTCGCGATGGAGGTTCGTCGTGCCTATAGGCGAGGTAAGGGAGAAATGGCCGAGGTCATGAAAACCCATCATGAAAAGTTCTCGTATGAGTTGGAGGAGCTACGAAGGCCTACAAGGACTTTGGGGATTCTCGCGAGTGCCGCGGTCCCGTGGGCGGGCTATGCCTAACGCAGGCTCCTGATTATTCATTTGGTGTCGAATATGCGAGGCAGACCGGGCGCATGAACGAGAGGGATAGAAACTTCGCGATTCCTAAGATAGAAGAGATGATTTGGGAATAGTGGGACCCGATTCCTGTTTCTCTCGACACGGTGGAGACCAAGGTGGGGAATGCCGATGAGACGGGTGAGGTAAACCAGCCGACGGCTCCTCTGGATGTCAACGGTTATTCGATCGGTAGATCGATGACCGGGTGCTTTGATTTTGATGAATAATTGCAAGGTTGCGACTGTTTTGAGAATGCTTCTCTTTTATAATATTGCACTTTTCTGTTTTGTTTGTTTGTCGGCCGAATGTGGTCGTATATAGCGGGAATGGCCGGGTGTGGCCTTGAATCCCTATATTTTATTAACTCTTATGCAAACAGTGTATGTTATTATCAGTGGGTGTTTTCAGAATGATGTTTATGATTTGTTTTTATGTAGAAAGAAAACTCGAGTTGTCATATCGACTTCCTCCCTTTTTTGCGGATCATCCTATTCATTGTTCGTGCGAGATGTTCGAGGAGTTTTCGAAGTTTTGGGAACGTTTAGATACGCATGAAGAGACATGCTTTTAGGTTCTCGTATCTTTTGATATCATGCCTTGAGACGTTAGAGACCAGTGTGATGGGTTTAGGGGAAGAGCTAGGTTTACTTTTGGTTTAAGACTTTGCGATGACTAATCGGCTTTCTTTTTGCATGTTTTCGATTTTAACCTGACTCCGTTCAGATTTAAAGTCCGCGATAGGTTCTTAACATATGTGATTTGTTTGGTCGGAGTCGAGCATCTCTTCAGGGACAATTGTCAAGTCTCCCGAAAGTGCTAACCAAAATTTCCAATTTCTTTTAGAGCGTGTTGTTTATCCTAGTCAGATGTGAGATGATCTATCCTTAAGACGGACCTGGGTGCGTTTGTTTAAGACGGCTAAAGTGCTCGGGGGGGGGGGGGGCAATCGCCGAGTGTTTTTGTAGTTGCGATTTAACTGGGGGTGTATTCTTGAAAATTCAGACGATGTCTCGCCTATTTTTTCGAGAACTCACTTTGCGTAAGTAATGCTTTGAGCGTAGGGAACCAGGATCTCATGCTTTGTTCAGGAGTCGATGACTCGACCAAGATGAGATGGTGTTGATTTGATCCGTTTTGAGGTAGAACGATTTTTCGCAAGTTTTCGTTTCCATGATGGTGCGATAATCGTTTTGCGCGTGTATGAATGTATAACATAGTCTTTCTTTGCGGATGATAGGTCAATTTACAAATTTACAAAGAAGTCTTTATTGAAAAAGTTTTGAAAAATCTTGAGTACAATGCATCAAAAATTTTATTTCTGAATGTGGGAATATACGACTTTTCGTACATATATGTACCCACTCCCCCCTTTTTAGAGAGGGGGATAGCTAAACTCGCCTTTTGGTGAGCAATCTACGTAACTCTTTCGAGGATGAAACCATCTCGTAGTTTTGTTTGTTTTGGCGAGTCTTTTTACTCGACCGTCGTGTTTGTGTCAACTGTGTCAGTTGCTGAGTGTACCTCTTCCGTTGGACTTTTCTTTTTTGATAGGATGGACGCGTCGGGAACTTGTTGTTTGCTGGCCATTGCTAGGATTGACGGTTCTGGGTCGTCTTTGCCCGAAGTACTTTTGGCTGATGCCTGGGTTATCTTCGGGCGCTTGGCCTTTGTCATCGCGGTGTTTGTGATTTTTCTTAGCTTTTGCTCGGCCAGGAAGCAATGTCTCGACTGCTTCTGGCAGCCCCAAATTACGGCAATCCCGTTGTGAGTTGGGAACCTAATGCCTAAGTGGTAATTGATGGGACTGCCTCCATGGCGTTTAGCCAAGGTGTGCCCATGATGACGTTGTAGATGGCTGGTGTTCGACGACCGCGAAATCGATGATCATTGTGACTTTGTTTGCTGGAACGGGTAACTTGATAGATCTGAGGGTCATCGGTGTTATACCAGAGAAACCGGTTAGCGGCTTAAGAGATGGTACAACTTCGCCTAACTCAATGTTCATTCGTTTTAGAGTGTCGCGAAAGATGACATTGACTGTGTTTCCGGTATCGATGAGAACCCTAGCGACCTCGAGATCTCTTATTACGAGATCGATTACGAGTGAATCGCAGTGTGGCTGGTCGATTCCTCTGGCTTCTTCTTTGTCGAACGTGATTTCTCCTTTCAGAGTGTCATTAATCGTGGGCCAGGTCGTCGAATCCGCGCTCGTCTTGGCTTTGCGCTGATAAGCTTTAATGTCCGAGACGGTACCGCTTCAGAATTGTGACCCGCCGATGATCATGTTTACCCTACGATGATTGCTGTCGTTGCCGTTATCGTCCTGCCTTCTTCCGCGTTTTTCTCCTGATTGGTCCCCTTGGGAAGGTTTCTCCGTTTGAGTAGTTTTGTCGTTTTTCGGGGGACGATCTGAGTCGCAGACGAGATTTTTCACGCTGGAAACTTCCGAGAGTTCTCTGGAGAGAAGATTTGTGGCCATTCTCGCACCGAGAACTTTGCAGTTAATGGTCGAGTGTCCGCATGTTTTGTGAAAGTCGCAGAAGGCGTTTTTGTCATAATTTGGATTTCGGGTCCACGTATTACTCGTCGTCGGTCATTGCTCTGATCCGGAGTTAATAGCGTAGCTATGGTCTCCTTATGTTTCTTCCTCTCCGTGTTGGACGCTTCTGTCGTTGTGAGAGTTTTTCTTTTTTGACTTCTGATCCGATCAAGGATCCTTTGATGCATTCTTCGTTGGCTTCCATTTCTGGGCCAAGAATCTCGTTTCTTATTCGATGATAATGTAATCCATGGCTTTGTGAAGCGCGTCTTGGATTGTTCGTGGCTTTTCCAAAGTTATCCACTTCCTAAAATTTGACTTGAACCAGAGTGTTTTTCAAAGCGCGTCTACCCGCTGGCTCTAGCCATAACGGTTTTGAACCGTTTTATGAAGTTGCCGAGAGTTTTGTCCTCTCCCTGGGACAAGTTCCAGAGATCCACATTGGAGGTTTCTCGATCTATGAAAATCGAGTATTGTTTAACGAATTTCGAGGTGAGCTAGCGGAAACTCCCGATGGAGTTTCGCCTGAGGCGAGAGAACCATTCTAGTGCTACTACGTGGAGGTTTTCTACGAAGAGGTGGCATTCGCCAGCGCCCCTCTCGTTTCTCTGACTCTAGCTCTACCCACCGCGACCTGAAAAGCCTGTAGGTGTGCCTTAGGGTCAGTAGTTCCGTCGTACGGCATCACTATGACCTTCCTAGGGTCTGAAACCCTAGTTTTGGTGATACGAGTGGTAAAGGGCGTTTTTCGAGCCTCTTCATGCAGCAGATCGATCTCCGGTGCAATGCTAGTAGTGTGGTGGATTTGGGACTTCACCGCCCTGACTTCGGCCACCGTTTTCATGAGATCATCTTGGAGATTGCGGATTTCGGAACTCTTGCTAGCAAATTTCTGACTTTGTCGGCGTTTGCTGCGAGTGCTTCGAGTTTGCTCCTTCGCCAGTTCTTCCTGTTGTTTCCAGAAGATAGCTTCTTCTTCTTCATTCATAGGGTTGTCGAACTGGGACAAGTCCCGAGTTACTCCACTCTTTGTGCGGCGCGGATGTATGTCTGCGTCTTCGTCTGTAGGTTCGGACTGACTGCTAGATTCCACGTCGACGCGTTCGACTTCTCCTCCTTCTTTATCTTCCCCGATAGGAGGAAGTTCTCCCGGGGTTTTCCGTGTTGGCGTGGGGGTTACCTCGTCAGGATTTTGTCCAGACAGTTTGCCTTGCGTTTTTTCGGACCGGTCCAAAGTTGCTGCGAAATCGAGTCTTTTTCCGCGGATTCGGGTTGTTCCCCGTAGAAAGATGGCCATGTTCCTCACTGTGAGGGTTTCAACCTGTTTAGCGAGGGAGTTAATGACCTTATCCTGTTCTGCCGACTTCTTCTTGAAAGTCGAGAACATCTTCTTCACCTCGTCGAACGTTGTGGTGTTTGCGTCGGCGTTGACCGCAGTGACGTTCGTCGCCGGAGTGTTTTCATCGACGATGTTATCGTCACGAGGCTGTTGGTTTTTGAGATCTGACATGTTTTGACTGAGCATTGATGGCTGAGAGTTAGATTGATCCGTACGCCCCCTCTTTCTAGCGCCAAACTATGGGAACCAAAATTCGCACTGTCGATTTCCGATGAATTAGGAACGCAGGGTAAACCCTAGTCTCCTAGAGGTCCCAGATATCTGCTAAATCAGACGCCAATCAGTCAGAATACAAAGTAAATATCAAAAAGCAAAGAACGAATCGAAAAGAGAGCAAATAGATGTCTTATGCTGAATTTGTGTATGAGCGTTTAAAACAGGATAAGAGCCTCGGCTATGAGAGCTGTCGGCGAGATTCCTAGTTCTAATAACATAAGACTGCAAAACCCTAGTTGAGTCGCAGCTCGAATAATAGAAACGAAAAGTTTCCTAAATGCTCTAAGTGCTAAGGTATGTTTGCCCTGAGTGGATATTTTCGTGTGTGTCTGCATCATCACCCTCGAAGTCCTTATATACTCCTCTAGAGGCGGTTTGCTCGTTCCTCTTTTGCCATTGGTCGAATTTATCATTTCGCGGAAATATTCTTTTTTTCCTTGATCTTCAAGATTATCTTCGGAAACTTAACATTTATCCTCCGATCTTTGACATTTATCCTCCAATCTTTGACATTTATCTTCTGAACTTAACATTTATCCCTTCCTGCAAAATAAAAGATAAACCGTCACAAAGTTTGGGCTTGACTTCGGATAAACTGAGCTTTAGACCTCATCGGACCATTTTTTGACTTAGGTGTTTCTATGATTTTATCGGAATAGTATTGCTAAATCGACGTCATCCGAGAGTTAGGATCTTTTGTATGGAGCGTATGACTCTAGGTGTTTAGTTAATCATTACCGTCTCATACGATTTACCTGATCCCTTCTCGAGAAAACGAGTCCTTTTGGTAAAGTTAAATGTCAACACAGATCGAGACAAAACAAAGATAAGTTCGATCAAGTATCGAGAGAGAGAGTTAATGGGGAAGTGGTGAAAATAAATTGATTGATCGGACTTTTTGAACGAGCGAATCGGATTGCTCGTGCCACCCAACTCGCCATGCGGGCGAGTTGGTTGGTTTGTGCCGTCCAACTCGCCCGTTGGCGAGTTGGTCGGCCCATGTGGCTTGATTTTCCCGTTCGACAAGCTGGACGTCTTGCTCGGACATCCTTCTCCGTCAGGGGAGTTAGATGATCGAGTCTTCTAGTCGTTTTGTCGTATTGCCGTTTGGAGATATGTTTTCCCTATTTTAGAGGCATTATCTCTTTCTTACACAAAGAGCGTATTCTCCCAGTAGGTTTCATACGTTGATTCCGTCGTAACTGATTTTGACCCCAACATGGTCCATTCGAGATCATTAGGAAAATCAGCAACAATGCCTACAAGCTGGACCTCCAAGGTAAGTACGATGTATCTAATAGCTTCAATGTTACTGATTTGATTCCTTTTGTGGCAGATGAACCAGATTTGAGGACAAATCCTTTTCAAGTGGGAGAGGATGAAGTGATCATGGACCAGCTCAACAAGGAAGATGATGTATCCAGGAATGCACCCATGGACCAACCAGCTGATGAAGATGCCTTAGCCATTTCAGAAGGTCACATGACTCGTTCGAGAACCAAGAAACTAAATGGAGCCATTGGACGATTACTTAGATTCGTATGGAAAAAAAGAAGAAGGTCTTGGACAAAGCTTGATGATCCGAAATACCTTGATCACCATTCAAGCTATCTTCTCATCTAGCTGAATTTGTACTTAGGCAAAGTACTTGTGTGTGCTCTTTTCCTTACCCTCGGTTTTGTCCCAAAGAGGTTTTACGAAGGAAGGTTTTTAACGAGGCCACAAGCTGCTTTACACATCTCCTAGGTGCTAATATCGGTCCAAGCCTAAGATGACTATTCTATCTATTTACCTTATGTTATGTTTTAAACTATAGTTATGTTATGATATTCTCGAAACCTAAGGAGCGTTTCCTTGGTTTTATCTATTTAAACTCTTGCAACCCTCATTCTAGATCAAGCAATCTTTATCTAAACCTTTTGTCTTCTCTTTTCTCTCTTCTCTTTGTCGAGTGTGAGAGATTGCTGGTGAGTCATATCCGGCGACTAAGGGTTCTAGTTTTGTCTGTCATATCCGATCTAGTGCCTAGGAGTATCAAGGAGTCCATCCGCACCTAGTTGTGTCACCATTCGATCTACAAACCTTGGTAAAGTTGAGTCTTTGGCTTGTTTGTGCAAGGATCTATCCATACGTTCGAGAGAAGCATCCTAGGAGTGTGTTAAGACCCGACAACAATCAAACAAGAACTGTCAGACGCAAAACTCGCGATCTGGACCGACACGGAGGACTCTATGTGTTGTCTGTAACTGGATCCACGTCATAAATAATTAATATCATGAAAACATCCACTCTTCTATCATGTCTCAAATCTATAACCTCCATTCCCTTGTCTCCCGTCAGAGACCAAGGTTGTGTCGGTTGGACATAGCCTTGATCAGTAGAGCACCGCCAACCGTATAGAGTAATGCACAAAAAAGGTAGTTTTAATAAAAATAAGAAAACAGTTATTTGTTTTTGGAGAGAAGACCAAGACTCATTTAGAGATTTATATTGGAACTCCATTGTTTTCTTACCTTATTTTATGCATTCTATTCAAATTATTATTATACTTTGCTTAATTATGTCTAAATAGTTTCTCTTGTTAAGGTTTTATTAGGGTTTACAAGAATTGTTGAGATATAGAACTGCTAGGTTGAATTTATTTAGGATCCTTCATCAGAATTGGATTTACTGCTTGTGTTATATAGTAGCTAACTAGAACCCTGAATTTAGGAAAGTGACAACTACGATAGTAGGTTCATTACCTAACAATAATTTTGTTGAGCTAGGTTGTTAGATACATGCGAGATCTGGTCTAGATTAACTTATTTAACATATTGAATATTAATGCTTGCTTAAGGTAGCATCGGTTGAAACTCCTTCCATAGGAAAGATCGACGCTCGCTCCTTGTTCTCATGCGACAGCTGGAACAAAGACTTAGTCATCTGATTAGACTCAAATCGAGAGTTGGATCTTTTACTATTGAATTTGAGTTCTAGGATGGTTCATCATACAATATTAGCACCTATACATCATAATTCTATTTTCTAAAACCCTACGTATAGCTAAAGTTATCATATTGTTCACAACCAACTGCTTACTTGTCTACTACTATTAAATGCTTGAATATTAATCGCCTAGCTTAATCTAAATATCTCTAGTCTATCGTGTGCCCACGCTCTATATGGATTTGATGCCTATACAACTGAACATGTTATTTGATAGGAAAAGTTGTTCTATGGTAATTTGGGCGATATCAAATTTGGCGCTGTTGTCGGGAAGCATTGGATTCACCATTAAACTTGATTAATAGGTTTCCTCTAGGTTATGCTTTAAATTTTAGCTACTTAAAAAAATTTATCTTTTCATAGTCTTTCATGTGCATGCCCAGCATACCCTGCACGTTTGAAACGCACTATCCACTAAGAGAGGCACAAACCATCGATCGACAACAACACTTTTTCGTCGATTTATAGTACTTGTGAGTGAGAATCGATCGTCACCAACACATCTTTTCGATCGACACCAACCCGCGATCAAGCAACATAGAGACTATTGTGCTAACGAGGATTGAGAATGGAAACCTGCATAAACACTAGGTCATCTGCGTAATGCAGCATGTCAGAGACTTGATGAATAGAGGGCAGTAATCCCAGATCCAGAAGCAGCTGCTCTATGAGCTGCTAATGCTGAAATGCTGTAGCAATTTCTCAGGCTGTAGCTGATAATAATGACCAGGCTGCTCGACCCAAAACGTTGGATGATTACAACCGTCCAGATCAGTACTACACCAACAAATCTGGTATTCGTCCCCCTACTTTGTGGAGCACGATTTTGAGCTGAAGACTGCTTACTTTACACTTTAGGGACAGACATCTAATCAAGGTCACAACATGAGCATCCGATGGCCATTTTGAGCGATTCGAGATTCTTGTGTCTGCTCTTAAATCCAATAGAATCCCTAGGACTACCTTCTCTGTAATTTCTTAAATTACTCAGTTGCTAGAGATGCTTCTTATTGGCTTAAGAAGTTACCACAAGGATCTCTTACATCCTGGACTGACATCAAAAACGATGTTAAGGTCAAAATCGGTCACGACGGAATCAATGTCTATAAAGAATCATTTTCTCTATTTAAGTAAAAAGGCATGAGAACTAAAACCTCAGAAGATTTAAAAAATCAAAGTAACGAGCTTTCATGAAAGACATACTCAATCACATACAAAATAACCATCGAATATACAATAAATGGAGAAACCGCTGCGTCTCTACTCCTCATAGCCAGGAGGCGACCCGAGTTACCTCTCTTAGCCTCGTCACCAGCAGGCAACGGCTCTCGGTCCCTGCCTTGCCGCCAACAGGCGACGGCTCATTGTCCAAGCCTTGTCGCTAGTAGGCAACAGATCCCGGTCCGACCCTCGTCACCAGCAGGCGACAACTTCAACTTTGTGCCTCATCACTAGCAAGCGACGACTTTGGCTCTTCCTTGTCACCAGATGGCAACGAGACCATCTTCTGCACCTCTAGACACCAGCAGGAGACGACTCTGGCTCAACCTTTTCGCCAGCTGGGGACGAGACCATCTTCTCCACATCTCGTTGCCAACAGGAGACCAAGCCTCCTTCTACATGTCGCCATGAGGCGGCATCAACCTCATTTCGTCTCAATCAAACTGTCTCTTGTTTTGTCTCAACTGGAATTACTGTTGAAGTTTTACGATACAAATAGCAAAGACTTGTTTTCTCGTAAAATCTCTAATCAATCGTATGAAACGATAACGGTTAACTGGACCCCATTGTTATATTGACTATAGGATTGGTTTTCATCATCCTATGGAACCAACATCGTACCAAATGTGATTTCTCCGAAATAAATCATAAAATCGTTTAAGTCGAAAATGGCCGAAGAGGGTCAAAAACACCGGCCAAAGCCCACTTATGATTTTAGACGAGACTAAGGCCAAATTACAATGATGCTTTAATTTACTTGATTTTCGTAGAAGATAAATGGAAAGAAAGATATATGTCAAAGTTCCAAAAATAATCATGAAGATCCAGTGGATAAGAAATATTTTTGCAAAGATATATGCTCGAATCAGGGGCAGAAAAGGAAAGATGTCAGATATAGGAGGAATATATAAGAAGAGCCAAGGCAATGAGCACAGGGACAAACAAAAATACACAGTAAACTTAGCACTTAGAGTAATTTAAGCGAATTTTTTTTTGTTATTGAGCTGCGACTAGACTAGGTCTTGAGGTCTTTGGTGGTTAGGATTAGAACACGCTGACAACTCTTGCAGCCGAGGCTTTTTCACATGTTGTAACGCTCATATTCAGATTCAGAATAAGATCTTCCTTGCTCTGCTCTTTAATTCTACTTGTTTTATTTTTGTCAGTTTTCTGATTTTTATTACTTGACTTGCTTAGCATATTTCCGGGACCTCAAGGAAAGTAGGGATTTTTTTTGCTTTCCACCATTCACTAAAATCGATAGCGCAAATTTTGGTTCCCACAGTTTGGTACTGGAAGGAGGGGGTGGGTCGGATCAATCTAACTCACACACGCAAAAACGTTTAGTCATATTAACTTTGGTTAAATATAACTATAGACGCTCAAAATAATCAACCAGCTCGTGACGGCGATGTCGCCAACAACAACGCCAAAAACGCTCCATCACAAACGTCTCTGTGGTCAATGCTGATGCTAACACCGTTGCTTCCAAAGAGATTAACAAGATGTTCTCGACTGTCAAAAATAAATCGGAAGAACAAAATAAACTCACAAGTTCTCTCGATAAACAGGTCGAAACCCTAACAGCAAGAACCAGAACAATTTTCCCACGCGGAACTATGAGAGTCTGTAGCCTTAGAAGACTTGACTTTGAAATTCCATTAGATAGGACGGCAAACGCTCAAGAAAAATCATTGGATCAAAAACACGACAAGATAACTCCCGAAGCGATGCAGAAGAATGTTAAAAAAGAAGTCAAGCGAGTCAACTTGGATCCTAACAATCAATTAGATCATTTAGACAAGAAGCTGGCGTGCATCTAAGAAAGACAAGAAGCCGCACGACTCGACAAAACTCTTCTATCTATAAACCCATGAAAAAATAGGAAGAAAAGATCTTATGGGTAGAACATGAGAAGCTAGGAGGAGAGCAGGCTCAGATCACTCACAGCAAACGCCGATAAAATTGGAAAACTGCTGGCGACGATATTGACAAGATTCGCGATCTCCGTGAGTATATCACAAAACGGCTGCGGAAGTAAGAGCAGTGAAATCTCAAATTTAACATGCTACCAAGCCGCACCTGAGATTGATAGGCTTCTCGAAGAAGCTCGGAAAACCCCTTTCACAGCTCGTATCACCGAGACGAAAATCTCGGGTCCTGGGAAGACCAATATCCCTATTTACAACGACACCACCAATCCCAAAATGCATATGCAAACCTTCCAGGTCGCAATGGGCAGGGCCAAAATCAGGGGAAACGAAAGAGACGCCGGCAATTGCCGTGTCTTCATTGAAAATCTCTAGGGAGCGACACTCGAATGGTTTTCTCGCCTGAAGGGAAATTCCATGGGAAGTCTATGCCAACTCGCTTCAGAGTTTTTCAGGCAGTATTCCATGTTCATGGATAGGGAAACCTCCGACCTCAACCTTTGGAAACTATCCCAAAAGGAAGTCAAACCTCTTTGTGACTTCATGAACAGATTCAAAATCGTCATCCCAAGGGTCAGAGGGATCAGCGAGAAGGTGGCTATAGACACGCTCTAAAAGACGCTCTGGTACAAGTCCAAGTTCAGGAATTGGAAATCTCTCAAAAACAATGCACAATCCAAGATACTCTCCATTATACCACAGACTACATGATCATCTAAGAGGAGATGAGAGTCTTGTCGCAGAAACACAACCTGACAAGAGTATCTTCGAAGGACGTGGCGTCAGAGAAAAAGTCAAAAAAGAAAACCTTTCGTAACGAGAAGTACGTCACCACAAGAGGGAAGACATCCAAGGAGCGCATAACTATGCCATCAACTCCGCACAGAACTGGGAAGAACATTGGGGAACACATGGCCGCGAGACACGTCATATGACGAAAATACCTTCTGCGAGTTTAACCAAAGCATGGGTCACTCGACTACCAACTGAAGAGTTCTTGGGGAGAGGCTAACGGAAAAAATACTCGCAGGATAAATCTGCAAAGTGACCAGCATAAATATCTCATCCGCGACATTGACAGCCCACCGAAAACCACCTAAGCCCCGCCAGATGAATTACTCCTCAAGGGAACCAATCGGGCAAGAACGGAAAACACGGAAGAAGATCTGATGGCACTGGCAACGACAACAATCGTCGCGGAGTAAACATGATCATCGCAGGGTCACAATACTGACATGACACTGTCTAGTCAATAAAGGCTTATCAACGGAAGGCCGAGTCAAGCACAAACTGGTATCCACCCCTCGACTTTCCAAACGACAAGATCATTGTCGAGGAACATGAGACCGTCGGAATCGACAAACCTCACAGCAACCCACTCGTGATCGATCTCGTGATAAGGGATCTTAAAGTCTCCATGGTCCTCGTAGACACGGGTAGCACCATCGACGTTATCTTCTGCAATACCCTTAAAAGGATGAACATTGATCTGTCTGAAGTCATACCAAAACCGAGACCCCTGACAGGCTTCTCCGGCATAACGTCAATGACTCGGATCGATTAAACTCCCGGTCATGGCCAAGGAAATCACAAAGATAATCGATTTTTCAGTCGACGATCATCTGAACGTCTACAACGTGATCATGGGAACCCCTTGGATAAACTCAAAGAAGTCAGTCCCATCGACCTATCATTTGGGCATCAAGTTCCCAACTCCAAACAGAACCGCAGGAATCTGGGGATGCCAAAAACAGCCGCAACTCTGCTTCCTGGCAGAACACAAGCTGAGGAAGATCACGACCACATACATGTCTAAACCCAAGCATATGAAGAAAACTCAGCTCCTGACTGAAAACACTTATGAAAAAGCCGATTCATAATCGTCTTCTCAAGTAACGGCTGCGGAAGAAGACAACAAGTAGACTTCTGATCCAACCACTTCTAATATCCCGGAAAAGACTACTCCGGAAAAAGCCGCCAATCTAGTAACAGTCAACATGACTAGGACGATCGACGCAATTACGCAAAACGAGTAAAATACTCAGGGAAACAAAACTGAACTACGAGACGGCTTGATCCCCGAAGGGGTATGTAGGAAACTCCTCGCAGGATAAAGTTCAGCTATCCCCCTCTCTAAAAAATGGGGGGGGGATTGCGTACGTATACTCGTATACTCCCACATTTTAAAATATTCGCCCTTGTACTAATATTTTTAGAAAAATTATACGAAAATAAGATAACACAATATGACTTCTAAAGGACTCGCAAATCTCTTATGTCGCAGTACTACTTAATCTTGAAAATTACCTTATGGCCAGACTGGCAATCCAAGATTCACCTGAAACACCTAAGTAAGAACAAACAAATATCGTATAAATTGGAAACGAAAATCATACGAAAAACAAATCCAATGACAAAATGGTTAACGAAACTTCTAAGATACACCCAGTCGCAAGATCAAACAAGATCTTCGACCAAAACGAAAAATTCTCCCAACATATACTAACAATGTAAAGCCACTTTACCCAAAGGAAAAGTATATTCTTGGAAAAAGCGAGACGTGGCAGACTTTTGAAAGTATATTTCCTAAACTCGAATAAACTATTAGAACAGTCCTCACGCGACTATAAATTAACAACTAACTCAAATTAGAAAAGACAAGTACTTTCTCTTACATCACGTTCGCCGACTGGCCCCAACGTACAAATCAACCGTTCTCAAAACGACTTAGCCCGACCTGCTCTTTTCATAGAATTGGTCCTCAAACATCCAAAACAAGGATAAGCGCTATAGAATCCAAAATTTGGGTCAGTACTTCCGAAACTTTAATACTGTCTTCGGAGAGATACTTGATGCCCGACCGATGCAAATTCTATAGGCTGAGAACTCATCGCAGATTTCAATATCGTAACGAAGCCAGGTTGAAATCGTAAACGAGTCAAGTAAGCCGGGATCGACCCTGCATACTCCAGGCACAAAAATAAACCTAGGTCTTATCATAACTCTGCTCTTTAATCTCAAAGGCATAGTATAATTGATATGTGATACAAAAATTTGTCTCTTCGTCGCTACTTGGACGTTCATAATCCTAAATCTCAAACATCTCCATCTTAACACAACTACAAGTATCAAGATCTGATAAAATGAAGGAAATGAGGAACACAGTCACACTCTCTCGTTGTCATTGACGCTTTGTCCGCAAAAAGAAAGACTTCGAAACAAAAATATATCTTAAAGCCCCAAGGGGAAAGTGCGATACATACCAATAAACATAACATAAAGAGGGAACATACTCCTCTTTAATACAAACATCCTTCATGGGTCTAAGACAAAGTTTCCGGACATCGACCCCCCAATCGAGTAATCATTAACACCGAGCGGGACCGGAGGTGATTTACCTCTCCGTCCTCACCCGGAACGGCATGTCCAACCTCCTCTGAATCTGGAGAGACGGGAATCGGTGCCTAGTGCTCCCAGACTCTCCCTTCGATATGAGGGACCATCGACTTTGTGCTTGCGTAGTTGCCCATATGCCTCGACATATTTGCCATCTCGGCATCATAGGTGCAGTCAGCGGCTTGCGTGCACTGCAAAGCACCCACAGAGCCTCTACACTCGCGGTAGTTGCAGAAGGACTTCTGAGTCCTCTTCAACTCGTCAAAGTTGGTCGCAAACTTAATAGAGCGATTGTTTAGGATTGCAGCCACTTTCGCTTTTCGTCCATGTGTGCAAGATGGAGCTTCGTGGCTTGATTCGACGCCAGATCTTTCTCATCAAGAGAGTGCGCCTCAGCCTCACCCTTTACGCAAGCAACCTATTTTTCGGCCCACTCGCCCATAAAGTGAGCTGTCCGTGCCTCCAAGCAACTTGCCAAGAGTATCATTCATTGTATGGAGGCCCTGCATGATAAAAAAACTAAGGGATTAGAAAAGAATTTGACCATACAAATTAATCAAGTATGAAACTAACCCCCATGCACATCCGCAAGGGTTCCACAAACTTTCCTAATCCGGAAGGCTCGCTACCGGCCGGAGGCTGATAAAAAAGGATTCTGAGGGAGCCAAGGAAATCAGCGTCAAGTTCTGAACCTTCAGTACCAAACCCTAGTGGTGGTTTCTAGACGGTACAACTTGCGCCGGCCTCATTCGGAAAACAGGACTAAAACTACTCATCCGCGGACAACTCAAGCTCAGCAGTAGCTATGTTCCCTCTTAAACGAAAACTTGCTTGTTCTTGAGAAGCCTTTCCCACTCCCTCTCCACAGGAACGCCGTATGGAACGAATTCATCCATGGTCGGATCTGAGTCTTCTTCCACTAACGTGTGAGACTAAGCTCGAGATTGATGATACGCAACCACCGCACAAACTCGTTTTGGAGAAAAGTAACCCCAATAGAACGGACCGCCGCGGAGAATATATCTAACGGTAAACACGTCGATATGATGTTGGGGAATGGAATTAAAACTGCAAAACAAAGAAAACAAGTACAAGATCAGATATCGACAAAACAAAGGATAACTGAAGCATCCAACCGTGATAGGTCCTCTAGAACGAGGCCTCGCCAGGCACTGCAACTCAGGTGGAGTTGATTCCAGGCCAGAGGTGTAATAAAATAATACGTGACTTCTTGAGGATCAATGGAATGCAGAATGAATTCGACCTTCGGAAAAATTTTGCCATCTCGAACGCGTAAACTCTTAGGATCGAAGGAGGAAGGCAAGGCTTCCTCAAACACTCTCTTGCTTAAAGACATGATATAAATAATAAAGGAAAGAAAAGAGAGAGAAAGATTGCTAACCTTAAGGAAAGTTTCCTATCGAAGTGAGCAAGTAAATAATTTGAACACCTACTCCACATATTAATAAGGGAAGAACTCTACTATATACTTAGATGAAAATCGATTTACTTTTGAACTTTCAGACATCAATTCTGCCTAACTTACCTGTCATGCCTAACTCCTCGCAAGAACATCCCAAAGATTCGAGTGAGTTGGGCTAACTGTCGGGGTCCAAATCAGTAATAACGGAATCAATGTCTAGAAACTAAAATTTTCTCTCTTTAAAGTAAAAAGAACGCAAGAACTAAAACCTCGTAAGATTTGAAAAATCAAAGTATTGAGTTTCACGAAAGACATGTTTAATCTCATACAAAATAACTTCCGTAAGTACGAAAAAACGAGAAAGCATCGCGTCCCGACTTCTCATCGTCTTATTTTTCCCAATTCATCTCGTCCCGGCCGTTGGACCATGTCGCCATAAGGCAATGAGACCATCTTCTCTACTCCTGGTCGCCACCAGGCGACAATACTGACCTCTCTTAGCCTCGTCGCCACCAGGTGACGGCTTTGGGTCTGAGCCTCGTCGCTAGCAGGCGACGGATCTGGGTCCGAGCCTCATCGCCAGAAGGAGACGGCTCTTGGTCCAAGCCTTCTTTCCAGCAGGTGATGGCTCCAGGTCCAACCCTCTTTGCCAGCAGGCGACAACCCTCACTTTGGGCCTTGCCTCCAGCAGGCAAGGACTTCCAGGCCGGGTCTCACCGCCAAGCAAGTGAAAACTCCGGCTCTTCCTCACCGTCAACTGGCAGCGAGACCATCTTCTTCATGTCTCATCTCCAGCAGGCGGCGACTCAAACTCATCCACGTCGTCTGCTGGTGACATAACCATCTTCTCCACGTCTCATCGCTAGCACGCGAAGAATCTAGCTCGCCCTCGCTGCCAGCGGGCAACCAAGCCTCCTTCTCCTTTTCACCATGAGTCTCCATCAACCTAGTTTCGTCTTTATCAAACTGTATCTTGTTTTTTCTCGATTGGAATTACAGTTTAAATTTTATGATAAAAATAGCAAAGACTTGTTTTCTCGTAAAAGGTAGAATCAATAGTATGAAACGATAACAGTTAACTTGACACCAGTTTTATCTCGACTATGTGTTTGGTTTTCATCATTCTATGGAACCAACATCGTACCGAAGGTGATTACTCCAAAACAAATCATAAAAACGTTGAAGTCGAAAAACGGCCCAAGAAGGTAAAAATGTGGCCAAAGCCCAGCCCAGATGAGTATGAGCCCAAATTACAATGACAGTTTACTTGATTTTCGTAGAAGATAAATGGAAAGAAAAATAAATGCCAAATTCTGAAGATAAAAATGAAGGTCAATAGGATAAGCAAGATTTCCCCAAAGAGATACGCTCGAATCAAGGACGAAAAGGAAAGATCAATCAAGGAGGCATATATAAGGAGAGCCAAGGCAATGAACGGAGGGAGGAGAAAAATACACAGCAAACTTAGCACTTAAAGCAATTTAGGCAATTTCCGTTTTTGTTATTGAGCTGCGACTCGACTAGGTCTTAAGGTCTTAGGTTGTTAGGACTAGAAAACACTGGCAGCTCACGCAGCCGAGACCTTTTCACCTGTTGTAACACTCATATTCAGATCCGGAATAGGATCTTCCTTGTTGTGCTCTTTAATTCGACTTGTTTTATTTTCGTCTATTTTCTGATTTTGATTACTTGTCGTTGGCTTAGCAGATTTTTGGGGGCTCAAGGAAAGTAGTTTTTTTTTCTTTCATCCATTCACTAAAATAGACAGTGCGAATTTTGGTTTCCACAAAAGCCTTCCAACGTAATTTATTCGATGATGCACGATCCGAAGACTTGAGAAAATAATTGATCCATTCACACATGAGCCTGTAGAGTCTTTCAGAAGCTCTAGGATTAGATTCAAGTCATATTAGAGAGATTGTCCACACAATGGGTTTAAAGAGGTACAACTGCTTCGTACCTTCTTCAGAGGCATAACTTTGATCTACCAGATGGCTCTATTAGCTGCTAGTGAGAGAAATTCCAACGCTAGGAATCCAGAAGAAGCTATGAGACTTGTTGAGAACTTGGCATCTAGCAATAGCACCAAGAACACTGATTTAGAGAGAAAGAAATTGGCAGCTAGCTTGTGAAAGGAGCAGATAGATAATGTTAAAGCCAAGCTGGACTGTGTTCATAAGCTACTTAAGAGGCAGGTGAGCTTTGCAGAAGATGTAGGAACTGTTGCTACCGCTAGATATAAGGGCGACGAAGAGAATGTTCACTACATTAGTGGCACTGGTTTTCAGAGGTATGAGAATCAGGGTGGAAACATAAACTCTTATGGCACTTTTCAAATGAGTAATTACAACCAGACTTCACAGTACCAGAAACCGTACCGCAAAAACAGCAACAATTGTAGCTATGGAACTTCTTCTTATCAGAGTCCTTTACCAACAATAATGAAAGCAAAAGAGAGAGTGTGACTGATCAGGTTCTTGAGGGTCAGCAGAAGCTGACAGTGGATTTCAATGGGATGATAGAAGTTGTGTACACCAATCTGAATGACAAGTTCGAAGCTCTTAGCACACATGTGAAGATGTTGGAGACAAAAGTGGTTTAGACTAGTGAAGCTGTGAAAAGATAGGAAGCGCTGATTAAAGGAAAAAGAGAGGGTTGACAAAAGCACCACGTGATTGCCATCATAGATGATCAGTTTTAGCAAGTGGTGAAGGAACAAAAAATCCAAGAAGGGGACTTTCAAGTCGAAAAGTCGAAAGATCCATGTCTTTCGGCAGTTCGCATTATTTTATGTGTTTATCTAGTTTTATAGAGCCAAGAAGGGATGATGAAATTTTTCAATTTTTACTTATTATCTAACCACTCTCTAGCATCATTCTTAAATTTACTGATGGCATGGTAAATTGGATAGAAATACAAAAATGGATCACTTACCAGTAACATCCACACTTGCTAAGAATGTTTGAAGGAGCCAAATTTGCTAAGAATGTTTGAAGGAACCAAATCTGACCTCCAACCTAACTACTTAATTTCCTTTTCTTGAGGGTTAGTATACATTGGATTGGATTCCTTTTGCAAGTCTGGATGGTAAAAAGTTTGTGTTTTTCTTGTTCATTTTTCTCTCTCACTTGACATCTACAAAAGAAAAGATTGAGATGATTCCTAAAAGACGAAGAGGGGTAGGAAATTTTCCTATGACCCCATTAATTTAATTCTGAAAGGAATGATCACATATTGTTTGAAGCGAGAGATAGAAAAAATTCCTATGATCCCATTATTTGCCTACACTTTGCCAAAAAAAAAAGAGAAGAAGATGAACAAGACGGACTGCAGCAGCGTCACTGTTCATTGGAATATATAAAAAGGAAGAAAAAGAGAAGATTCAGAAAAGGGAGAAAGAGAGAAGAAAGGGACCAGAGAAGATTGCATGTGTGTTCAGATACTTACTTGAGTAAGGTCCATGTGTCCTTTGATCGATACTCCCAAGGTAAAACTTGCACCGTTTATTGTAAGAAATGAAGTTAGTAGAGGGTATGTCAGACAATATTAGCTAAGTTGTAGGCTAGATGCTTTGGTTGCTAAGCTAAGATAGAGTACATAAGGTACCTCTAAAGTTGGCATTGATTCGATGTAGCTTGTAACATTTCAGAGATGATAGTCGCAAGTTTACAGAATTGTGTGAGTCTCTCCATTTCAAACCTTTTTAACAAGACTATTCTATATTTTTTTTGAGGACAAGCAAAATAATAAATCTGAAGAGTTGATATATTATGAACTTTACCAGTTTTCACCCATAGTATATGTGCTTTTTAGAGTCTATTATATGTGTTTGGAGTCTACTTTAGAGCATTTTCAGGTTTAAGTATGTTTTGGAGCAATGTGGAGAAAATGGAGCACTCTCAAGCTTAATGATGAGTAAACTTGTAGATGCTGAAGAAACAAAAAAATCAGAGTCGAGGTTCATGAAGAGTGTCGATCGATACTACCTTCTTGGTGTCGCTCGACACCCGCGCAAGTAGAGGGGTCGACTTCAATTGAATACCGACTCAAACCCAGAAGATCCACATAATTACAAGACCATCCCTCGCTGACTTTAAACCTAGTATTTATGTGTTTTGCCATTTTTTGGGCAAATACCACTTAGAAACAACCTTATAATTACCACTATTCTTAGAAGTTTTTATTTATTTTGGAGAGAAGATCAAGAACTCTTTCAGAGCTTTTGTATTGGGATTCCGGTTTTTCTCCCATATTCTATTTATGCATTCTATTTAGATTATTTTTATGCTTTGATTAATCATGTCTGAGTAGTTCTCTTCAACTGTTATCGATTGACAACCACCAGTAACATTCTGAGTTTGGTTGCCAAGTATTAATGCAAACCAAGTGAATGTTTCAAGACATTCATCTTAGACATCAACAGAGCCAACAGTGAACATTAATCAGCAACCTGAAGATGTACCAGATACTATGATCATTGATCAGGCTACTGAGGGTCAAAATTCTAAGAGAGCAAATAACAAGGTTCCTAAACATCTAAGGAGAGAAGCTAACAAGAAAGAGTTGGTCCCAATGACTCTGGATGAGGCTTCCTAGGTCCACCGGTGTTCACCCACAGTATATGTGTTTTTTAGAGTCTATTTTATGTGTTTGGAGTCTATTTTTAGAGTCTTTTCCGCCAGGGATGTGTTTGTAGCATTGTGGAGATTATGGAGCACTCTGAAAATTATTGATGAGGAAATTCATAGATGTTAAAGAAATCAAAAGTCAGATTCGAGGTTGAGGAAGAGTGTCGATTAACACAGCCTCCTTGGTCTCGCTCGACACCCGTGCAAGTAGACAGGCTGGCTTTAGTCAAGGCTGACTCAAGCCTAGAACATC
This sequence comes from Moricandia arvensis, assembly GCA_905132765.1. Taxonomy (NCBI): domain Eukaryota; kingdom Viridiplantae; phylum Streptophyta; class Magnoliopsida; order Brassicales; family Brassicaceae; genus Moricandia; species Moricandia arvensis. The sequence continues at coordinate 50,326 of CAJHQP010003651.1, forward strand.
CACATAATTACAAGACGACCATTGACCGATTTTATACCTAGTATTTATGTGTTTTGCCATTGTTTGGGCAACACACAACTTACAATTTACCACTATTCTTAGAAGCTTTCTAGTTATTTTGGAGAGAAGATCTAAAACTCTTTCAGAGATTTTGTATTGGAACTCTAGTTTTTCTACTTTATTCTATGTATGCATTTTGTTCAGATTATTGTTAAGATTTGCTTAATCATGTATGTGTAGTTCTCTTGTTAGATTTAGTGTTTTATTATGGTTTATATGAATTGCTGAAACAGGGAACTGCTAGAGTGATTTATTAAGAATCCTTCATCAAAATTGGACTTTTGTGTTCTAGAGTACCTAACTATAACCTTGAATTTAGGATATTTATAACTACGACAATATATTCATTACATGATATTAATTATGCTGAGGTAGGTTGTTAGATACATGCGAGAGCTGATCTAAATTAACTTAGTGAACAGATCGATTAGGACGTTAATGCTTACCTAAGGAAGCATCGATCGACGCTCTGCAGTATTGATCGATGCTCGCTCCTTGTTCGAGTGCGACAGATGGAACATTCGCATGCAACGGATGGAACAAAAACTTAGTAATCTGATTATACTCGCAACAAGAGCTGGCTATCTTACTATTGTATTCGAGTTGTAGGAAAGTTTATCACACACTCTTACCATTTATAGATAATACTTCTGTTTCATGAAAGACTAAGTCTAGCTATTTTCTCATATCGTTTACAACCAACTGCTTTACTATTCTCTACTATTTAATGTTTTATTAATATTTGACTAGCTTAATCTTAATTTCTATAATCTATGTTTGCCCATGCTCCGTGTGAATTTGATCTCTATGTAGTACAACTGAATCTTTTATTTGAGAGAGAAAGTTGTTCTAGGGTAATTTGAGCGGTATCAGTCGTCGGAGAAACTCTGGGAAAGATAGTCTCGGGTGAAGGTGTCGGCACAGAGTTAAGCCCTCGTAATAATGACGCTGCCGGGAGTAGCACAGAAAGTTAGTCTCCGTTGACGATGTCGGCACGACGGCGAGACCTCGTCAGAATGAAGTCGTCGAGGAGAAGCTGGGAAAGATAGTCTTGGATGACGATGTCAGCAATCTGTCCAGCCCTCGTTGGAGACCATCGTCACGGACGAATGACCTCCTGGAACTCCTAGAGATACCTCTCTCTTTAACTTCTTTCTACTTCTCTCTCTAATCTTTTTCAAAAGAGGAGAAGGAATGGGGGTCCCCTTTCTTAAAGGGGTGACTTTACATTTACAGGAAAATTTGTGACACTATTCATTTGGTCTTGACTTCTTCTTTATGCTTAATGGGACAGTGATGATTTGTGAAAAGCAAAGTGGAGGTTGCAAACTCACCACAAACAATCTCTCTAAAATAACTTGTTATCCATTTACTCTTCATTTCTCCACCCTTCCAACTTAGAATCTTCATATTAAAAGAAATACTTCATGTTGCTCTGAAGAGCTATAATTTCGGGTAAGATGATGACCCTTTAAATCACTTATTTTTAATGTTGTTGTGGCTTCGATGAAAGAAGCCTCGTTGTAGTTAATCTTTTGAGCCAGAGATCCGTGTACAAGGAAGAATCGTCCTGCACCATCCAGCTTCAATCTTACGTTTGTATAAAAGAAACCTAAACCCACCAGAGTTTGTCCATTCCTTGTCCATTTCAAAACATCTATTTAACAACTCCGTTGTCTGACGTACAAACATTTCTGTATGTCTATTTGCTTGAACCAAATAGAAACCCAGACCTGGGACAGTTTCCCATCTCCTCGTTTTGATAGCCGCATCGTATATCTCTAATGCTGAGGCCATGTCCAACTGTCTGGCATACTTATTTGCGCTTGACCGTTAGCATTCCCTTTTCCTGTGTTCCACCACTCCATAATCTTAATACATAGGATGTCTCGGTCTAAAGAAACCTGAGAGAATCCTTTTGCAAACATCTGATTAAGACCAAGGTTGTATACATATTTCTGGTCCAGTATAGAACCCTTGATGTAAAGCGGTATCATATCATATTGATCCAGTCCGATCCATGATAGTGCCTTTACACTAGATGGAGCATATGGTTTGAAGATAAATGCTCGTAATGATGCCCCTATGAGTACTAAAACTCCATGTGATACTTTCTCAATTGAATAAAGAATGATAACACTGATGATATAAGACCATAGAAACCAGTAGAAAAACTAAAGCTTATTATTAAAATTAATTGCATCAAACAATCTTTTTCCATTCACCATATGAGAAGTACCAGCAAACCACGAAAATAAAACCAAACTAAAAGAACAAATGCTCATAGATTGCTATAGGAATTTGATGACACGTGGCATACGAGTTGAAGAGTTGACTAAGTGATCAAGAAGACACGTGTCAGGCGATTATCAAACCGTTAACAAGTTTGTTACGAATTGGAGATGAAGAATTCATTTACGAGTGAAGCTGGAGAACAAAAGGAGAAAGACGAAGTCATTAGAGGATTATCCATAAAGTGTGTTCTCTTCTAAATCTCTTTGTGTAACTCGAGTGTTCTTATTGTAGCTCTAGAGTTGTTTCTACCCTATACTCTTGGCTTGGTGATCTCAATTCTTTGTGTAAACATTGGATCGAGTATTGCAATTTATTCTGAATAGTTGTTATATTGTATCAAAGTTATCAGAACCCAGCGCATTTTTGGATCAATGGCGGAAACACGATCTCAAGCTCTGTTGAAAGGAACGGTGACGCGTGAAACAGAGGGAGCTGTCTTAAGTCATTTTGAAGCACTGGAGAAGGCGATAGAGAGTCAAAACGAACGCCATGCGTGAACCGATAACGATAGAAACTTTCAAGCATATGACATGAAACAATATGATCAATCCGTCGGCGAGTGGATCTCAACAGGTCAACTATCATCATCCCCTTCAAGGTAATAACACTCCTTCACTGGTATGACGAGGTTAGCGAATGTGGACTTTCCGAGATTCAATGGAGAAAATGTAAAGGATTGGTTGTTTAAAGTGGAGGAATTTTTCAGCATCGATAATACTCCAATGGATTTACGAGTTTGGTTGGCATTGATACATTACGACCAAATGGCTGTGGCTTGGAATCAATCTTTAGCTCAATCTGAGCAAGATGCCTATGCTATTGAAGACTGGGAGCAATATAAGGTGTTGTTGAAAGAATGGTTTGAAGATGTATTGGATGATCCGATTGCAAAGTTAAAGAAGTTGCAAGAAACTGCATGGATCAGTGATTATCATGCGAAGTTTTAATTGATTCGTACTTGAGTGAATATGAGTGAAAGCTTTCTGGTGAGTGCTTATTTGGCAGGTTAAACAATGACACACAGATGCATATCCGAATGTTTCAACCAAAATATGTGCGAGAATGCTTATTATTGAGAAGACTATATGAAACAGCTCACCCACGCAAACAATCACATAATTGGAAGACAAGCACGACTACTAATATGGCTAGAGTAATATTGCAGAAACCGTATGAAAACAAGAGGTACAACCAGGAGAATAGTGATAATCCTAAAGAAGTTGAAGCAACCACAAAAGTTTCTTTCTCAAGAAGAAATGAGTGATAGCTGTGCAAAAGGCTTATGCTACTATTGTGATGAGAAGTACACTCCTGGTCATTACTTGAAGCATAAAAAGACTCAGCTTTATACTATGATGAGTTTTTTTTGAAACGGAGGAAGGTCCTATATAGGAAGATGATGACGGGGATGTTGCTCACATTTCAGTAAGCGCAGTTTCTGGAGTTACTGAGCATTACAAGACCATGAAGGTGAGAGGAGTCCATGGCAAACAGGTCCTATATATTCTTATTGACTCAGTATCAACTCATAATTTTATGAATCTTGAGATTGCAGAGAAATGACAGTGTGAGATAAAACCTCCAAAAATGACTCGTGTAGCAGTGGCTGATGGAGGGAAACTCACAGTGAAAAGAATGGTAGATCTGTTTCAATGGACTTTCCAAAACGCCACTTTCACACAGGATATGATGCTCATTCCTTTGGGAAATTGTTACATGGTATTAGGGGTCCAATGGCTTTCTTTATTTGGACCTATCACTTGGGATTTTTCAAAGCTGGAAATGCAGTTTAAGTATCTTAACAAGAGAGTTGTGTTTCATGGGGTTAAGGAAACTGGGGTGAAAGAAGTAAAGTCTGGAAAAATAAAATGGGAGGAGGATAAGTCTAACATATCAATGATATATGTTCAGAAAAGAGGAGTGGAGGAAGGACCATGCATTTATTCTATTTCCGTTGGAGAGGGTGAGAGAGTTTGTCCGGGTCTACAACTGCTGTTGCAGTCTTACACAAACATTTTGCAGAACCAAAAGAAACTTCCTCCTCATAGAGTAGGACATGATCACAAGATACCACTGCTGGAAGGATCTAACCCGGTTAATCAGAAGCGCTACAGATACGCCTTGTATCAGAAAACTGAAATTGATAAGATGGTGCAAAGTTTGTTGGATGCTGGCACAATTCAGACGAGTTCTAGTCCGTATGCTTCACTGGTAGTATTGGTCAAAAATAAGGATAATTCATGGAGACTGTGTGTGGATTACAGAAACCTTAATAGCATGACCATTAAAGACCGGTTTCCAATCCCACTTATTGAAGACTTGATGGATGAACTAGGTGGTTCAGTGATATACTCAAAGATAAACCTCAGAGCTGGCTACCGCCAAGTGCGAATGCATCCTAATGACATTCACAAAACAGCTTTTAAGACACACAGTGGGCATTACTAATATTTGGTAATGCCATTTGGTTTGACAAACGCACCTGCAACTTCCCAGAATTTGATGAACTCGGTTATCAAGGATTTTCTCCGGAAATTTATCCTCATTTTCCGTGACAACATTCTCATCTATAGTCATTCTGTTGATCAACATATTCATCATTTACAGCGAGTGTTTGAATTGATGAGAAAACACAGTCTATTTGCGAAGCAGAGCAAATGTGACTTTGCTACCTCAAGTGTTGAATATTTGGGACATTTAATACAGGCAAGTGGTGTGTCTACAGATCCTGCTAAGATTCAAGCTGTCAAAGAGTAGCCCCAGCCTACGAATTTGAAACAGCTGAGAGGTTTTCTTGGTCTTGCTGGATACTATCGAAGATTTGTGAAGGGTTTTGAGGGAATATCAAGACCACTAACGATTTTAACAAAGAAAGATGCATTTACATGGACAAGTGAAGCACAAACTGCATTTGATGAGCTGAAAGATGCTTTGTGTCATGCCCATGTACTTGCACTTCCAAACTTTGAGAAACAATTCATTGTGGAGACTGATGCTTGTGGGAATGGAATAGGATCAGTCTTGATGCAGGAGGGACACCCACTGGCTTACATTAGCCGTCATCTTAAGGGTTAACAACTTCTTTCATCCATCTATGAGGAGGAATTGTTAGCTGTGCTCTTTGCAGTGCAAAAGTGAAGAGACTATTTGATTCATGACCACTTTATCATTCGTACTGACCAGAGAAGTTTGAAGTATCTGCTGGAGCAACGTCTTAACACTCCTATCTAGCAACAATGGCTGCCTAAACTGTTGGAGTTTGATTATGAAATTCAGTATAGGCAGGGTAAAGACAACTTAGAAGCTGATGCTTTGTCCAGCGTTGAAGGTTCTGAAGTGTTGAGTATTGCAATCTCTGTGATGGAGTGCTATTTGATGAAACAAATACAGAGTTGCTATGAGACTGATCTGCAGATAAAGGAATTGATCGAACGCTTAAAGAAGAAACCTGATTTTAAGAAACATTTTTTTTGGAAACAAAACACTTTTAGAAGGAAGAGTAAGCTAGTGATACCTAGTGATTTACAATTGAGACAGACGATTCTTGATTGGTTACCCAAATCTAGCAGTGGGGGTCATTCATGACGTGATGCCACTCATCAACTAATCAAAATTTTGTTCTATTGGAAAGGTACGAGTAAGAATATTCAAAGTTACAATTGGAGTTGTTCCACTTGCCAGCAGTGCAAACATGAGACAGTAGCATCACCAGGACTGATCCAACCTTTACCCATTCCAACATCTATCTGGTCTGATATATCTATGGATTTCATAGATGGTCTTCCTAAGTCCTTCGGCAAATCTGTTATCTTCGTTGTGGTGGACAGATTGAGCAGAGCAGCTCATTTCATGGCGTTGGGTCATCCCTTTACGGCTGCTACGGTTGCAGAAGCTTTTCTTGACACTGTCTTTAGGCTTCATGGTCTTCCTCAGTCCATCGTGAGTGACAAAGACAGTGTCTTCTCAGTGATTTATGGAGGGAGTTGTTTACATTGCAAGGAGTCGCATTAAAATTACTCTACCGCCTATCACCCACAAAGTGATGGTCAAAATGAGATTGTGAACAAGTGCTTGGAGACATACCTCTGATGTATGACAAGTGAAACACCACACTTAAGGAGTAAGTGGCTTCTGTTGGCAGAGTTTTGTTACAACTCCACCTATTATACTGCTACTCAAGTTACTCCATTTGAAGCTGTATATGGGAGACCACCTCCTGTTCATCTTCATTACCTTCCTAGCGAATCCAAAGTGGAAACAGTAGCATGTTCTTTACAGGACCATGAGGACATGATTTTGTTGTCACAATTTCATTTGTTGAGGGCTCAATATCGTATGAGGCAGAATGCGGATTTACATAGAACAGAGAGAAGCTTTGAGATTGGAGATTATGTCTATGTTAAGCTTCAGCCTTAACAGTCCACTGTGATGAGATCAAACAACAAACTGGCGCCTAAGTTCTTTGGTTCTTATGAGATCATTGATCGTTGTGGAGCTGTTGCATATAAACTTGAGTTACCAAGCTCTTCTCTTATTCATCTGGTATTTCATGTTTCCCAGTTGAAGGTGTAAGTGGAAAATGTACATACCGCCCATCATCTCCCTACTGTAATAACTGGTATGTTAAATAAAGAACTAGAGAAGATCTTTGCTCGAAAAATGGTGAAGAGACAAAACAGAGCTGCTACACAAGTCTTGGTCAAATGGGTTAATCAAGGAGAGGAAGAAGCGTCTTGGGAGTTCCTGCATGACTTGCAAAGGAAGTATCTATCTTTTGAACCTTGTGGTCAAGGTTCTCTTGGAGAGGAGGATTTGCTATAGGAACCGGATGACACGTGGCATACGAGCTGAAGAGTTGATTAAGTGATCAAGAAGACAAGTGTCAGGCGATTATCGAACTGTTAAGAAGTTTGTTACTAATTGGAGCTGAAGAAGTTCGTTACGAATTGGAGCTGAAGAAGTTTGTTACGAGTGAAGCTGGAGAATAAAAGGAGAAAGACGAAATCATTAGAGTATTATCCAGAAAGTGTGTGTTATATTCTAAATCTCTGTGTGTAATTCGAGTGTTCTTATCGTAGCTCTAGAGTTGTTTCTACTGTATAATTCTTGGCTTGGTGAGATCGATTCTTTATGTAAACATTGGATTGAGTATTGCAATCTATTCTGAATCTTTGTTATATTGTATCTTAGAGCTTATTGAAAATGCAAAAAACTCAAAAAACAGAACCAGCAAACAACACCATCTTTTTCTATTGTTCTAGTCCATGAATTATGGTTGCGGCTTTGGATTCTCTTAATTTCGGTTTAAGGAACCCTTGTCATCCTCCTTTTTCGTTTCTTCACCTGCACTGGTTGAGGACTTTGGTATGTTTTTCTTTCGAGGTGATAGCAGTGCATGAAGCATACGCTTTTTTTTGTGGTTCCTCCTGCCAAACTCACTGTTGATTTGAACAACTTCTTCTTGGACCCCTGGTTCTTCACAACCTCTCCTTTCATCTCTTGTTTCCTACCAAGGTCATGCCCTATCTCCCCCTCCTCCTGTATCTCGATTCCTTGTTTAGACTGATCAAGATACAAATCATTAGGCTTGCTCGCGTCCTTCTCTTCCTTAGACAGTTCGGTTTCCTTCTCTTCATTTTTAGCATCCTACGAACCCTCATTTAGGATCGAATACAAAGAGAACTAGTGACCTACACACTAAGAATATACAAACTTTCCTAATCTTAGAAAATAAGAAGATTGATAATTAGTATCAAGCTAAACTCCTCGAATTATAAACAAAGTGATCTCAAATTAAAACAAGAAATAAGTGCAAGAATCAAACTTTCAATCAATAGCTAAGAATAGATCCACAGGCAAGATAATCAATATCGGGTGATCAAGATTCAATCTAGGATGCGCAAACAAAACATCAACAAGTCTATAGGTCTAGATCTCATTCTACTAGATTAATTCACTCCCGTGACAATAATCCCTATGCTAATCATGAATTAGACATCAACTTCCATTGGCCTTACGCAATCAAGCATGCATGAATCACAAGTCTACTCACTCAACATCTCGCGCATCAACTCCCGTTGGCCAAATATGTAAAAGACAATACTAGGCTGGTTCAAGCATATCATCGAACACCTTCCGGGCGTGAAACAACTTATGATCTAGATTAATCTAGCATTAAGATCACCTAATAGGTCATAGAACAATGTTAATCAAGCAAGAATCATCCTAAAGATCCACCTAATCACCTTAATCTACTTAACCCATAGATCACAAAGTGTCTACTCAATAAACTCCATGAGAAACATTAAATCTATGTGAGATTCAAGACTAATCATGTTAATGAGCAAGAGAAACACAAATATAAGATGAAATACTTTCTTAAAATGATCATAAGATTCAAGTTTTTACAATATTAGATAAAGTTTTGAGAGAAAAAATGAGATATATTTTTGAGGGTCTAAAAATAGTCTAAATATCGTGCTGGTTCGATAACACAAACCAGGATCAAACCGGACTAAACCGGAATTTAATTAAAAAGGTAAAGGATCGGTCTTGTCTTCTCCACAGCGACTTTGCTCAGCCGCTCCAGTTGGCGGGACATCACCTCTTTTGCCCATCCTGCTCATCACTCAATCTCCTATACCCACTAAAATCATCTATACCCATAACTCTTTAATGAATTGTGGAAAGACTAAACTGACCTTGGTTTGGAGGAATGGGTTGAATGAAAATTGAAAATTGTAATGTGATTGGAAATAGTTGGTTTGGGAAGTTTGGTTAATGGTTTTATTTAAAAAAATTAATTGAGAAAAGCTAAATAATCTTCTTCCTCCCCCTCCCGCAGCTCCCTCCTCCCCCGCGCTCCCGCGGCCGGCTCCCGCTCCCCCATCTGCTCTGTCGCCACAGCTTCTCTCCTCCTCCTCCATTTTCAAAGTGTTTCCGGAGGTCTAGCATTCCATCGGCGCAAATAGAGTTGGGTATTGCAGGTAAACTCAGGTCCCCCAACTTCTCTTGAGAAATGCATGTATTTGGAATCGAGCTAGGAGCAATGCACAACGGCATTGTTTAGTTGATGGGTCAATTAGTATAGCGATTTGGTAAAAATGCATTAATGTGGTTGAATTAAACGTTGATAGATGCGATTCGAAACCTAGTGTTTTGGATTATTGTTGGAAAACTGGGAAAAGTGGAATAACTAGGAAAACTCGAACAACTGGTATAACTTTGTTGATCTTGTGCGATATTTTTGGCAGGATACAATGACCAATAACGTATTCGTACATTTTACATATGAAGACTGCATGTATGGTATATCTGTGAAGGCATCAGTGGAGGATGTGACGTTGTCAATGTTACAAGAAAAGATGTATAAGAAGCTTGGGTTGGATGAACGTAAGGAAAAACTGATATTGAGCTACATTTCGATGGTGATACGTTGCAAGAAAGCTGTAATTATTGCTGATGATGACGATCTTTATGTTTACCTCGGATGTGTCGATAAAGAGAACCAAAGATGTCTTTTGGTTGTGGAGAGTAGTGAAAGGTTGGGACCGAGACCACAAGATAAACTTTCGATACCGGGTAAAAGTTCTGTTGGTATGAACTACAACGATTTGCAGCTATTGGAACATGAAGTTGGACCTAATGCCATTACATTGTACATTGGTGAGAACCAGGGGAATAACGAGGTGAGTGCTATAGAGACTGGTACTGGTATGGAGACTGATACTGGTATGGAGACTAATACGGCTGTGGAGACTGATACAGGTATGGAGAATGATACGGCTGCGGAGACTGATACTGGTATGGAGAATGAAACGGCTGCGGAGAATGAAACGGCTGCGGAGACTGATACGGCTGCGGAGAATGAAACATCTGCGGAGAATGAAACGGCTGCGGAGAATGAAACGGCTGCGGAGACTGATACCGTACATCCAACCGCCGATAAGTATGTTGAAGAGCCACCTGCAATAGTACTGAGTAGTTGTATAAAGGAATGGGGCGATGGTTTGAGTCTCAATAGACATGACGAATTTCCAAGTAAGAAGGCAATTCAGGAGCTGGTGGATAGAGCTGCATATTGTGAATGTTATCGTTATGTCACTAAAAAGTCTGATCGAAATCGATTGGTGATAACATGTTTGCAAGCTGACTGCAAATGGGTAATACAAGCTTCAAGGATTGCTGGGACAGAAATTTTCTCAATAAAAAGCTACACGAAGATGCATACATGCTTGCGGACACAACAAAGTGACAGCAACGACAAGAGAAGAGCGTGAGCAGAAGTAGTGGCAAGTTTTTTGAATGAGGAATTCCCAGGAGATGTGCAAACTCCAACTCCAAAAGATATTAAGGCTCTGGTTAAGTCCAAACTTGGTGTCATGATATCCTACTCCACAGCATTGCGTGGAAAGAATTTGGCTTCTTGTGATACACGTGGTAGTCCGGAAGATAGCTACAGGATGATGTATAGCTATTTGTACATGTTAGAGCAAATGAACACGGGAACAAAAACTAGTGTGAAATTGGATGACTCAGGTAAATTCAAGTACCTCTTCATAGCGTTGGGAGCTTGCATTGAAGGGTTTGCAGTTATGAGAAAAGTGATTGTTGTCGATGCAACATGGCTGAAGAACGGATATGGGGGTGTTCTAATTTTTGCCAAAGCTCAAGATCCTAACCGTCATTGCTATCCACTTGCGTTTGCTGTACTTGATGGAGAGAATCATGCTAGTTGGACCTGGTTTTTTGAGATGCTTAGAAGCGTTATACCAGACTCTTCTGAACTGGTTTTCATGAGTGATAGAAATCCAAGTCTGATATTTGCAATAGCAAACGTGTACCCTCAGGCTCACCATGGTCATTTTTATGGCATTTGAAGGAAAATGTTAAAGGGCATGCTTCTAACGTCAACAAAGATTTAGTCGGGCATATATTCATGGAGTTGGGAAAGATGTACACAATGGCTGATTTCAATGCTGCTTACGAAAGATTTAAGCTAAGGTTCCCTTCAGCTTACACGTATGTGGAGGAGAAAACTGAAAAAGACAAATGGGCAAGGGTTTTTTTCCCACGTGACAGGTACAACTTGGACACAAGCAACAGCGTGGAATCAATGAAAAAAGTGTTTAGAGAGGCAAGGAGGTGGGCCTTGATACCAATGCTGGATTGTATCATTAGGACATTCTCTGATTGGTATAATCAACGTCGGAAGGATGCTGTTTCACAATCATTGGGTACCATGCTAGTGCCTCTGGTTGAAAACTACTTGCACGATATATGGGTTCTTGCGCGAACGCTACTTGTGCGGGAGCTTAATAGTTATGAGCTAGAGTACGAGGTCAAGGATAGTAATGGGAAGATGTTTTTGACGAACTTGATTGCCAAAACTTGTACTTGCATGGTGTGGGATTATGAAAAGATTCCTTGTCTGCACGGACTGGCTGCTTATATCTATTACACTAATGAGGTGGATAATGGGGGTGGTAGGAGCCGTGATATCAACATAGTATATCATGAGTTGTGCTGAAAATACTATTGGACGGAACTGTGGGCATTGGCGTATTGCAGGACAATTTATGCTGTGCCAGACATGTCTTTATGGGAAGTCCCGGATCACATCAGGGAGCTGAAGATCATACCTCCGGATCCTATCAAGCGAAAGGAAGGAAAAGAGTTAATAGACTTCCATCTGGTGGAGAACGCCGTAGGAGGACACAGAACAAAAAGCGGCCTAGGCAAACTTTTTGTTTCAATTGGCTGTTATTTGGAAATGGTTCAAGCCCTTCAGAGCAGAACACGGCCTAACCACAACTTGTTACTCTGTGTAATTTGTATTTTTTCGGAAAACTCTGGAAAACTATTTTATCTTCTTTGTAAAACTGCATTGTGTTTCGAGTGTGACATTATTATTATGTAGATGCAAATTTGATTCGTTATGACATTTACTATTATGATTACTCTAGTCTGACTAATAATTCAATTAAACATATTTTTTTCAAAACTTTCTAAAAAATTATGAAAACTCTTACTATCTCCATAATAAGTCTTATAGTTTCACTCACACTTTGTGAATGAAGAACATATCACAAAAGAGATTATCAGGTAATGTTTGTTTCCCAAATATTTGTGCAGAGAACAAGATAAATATCATGTTCAAGTACTAAAATCGAAAGTAAAACAAGAAAATCAAACTGAAAGCACTGGTAACACTGAATAAATTATAAACCACAAAAAGTACAATTATGAGCAAATCTCGTAAAACTAGTATCTTATGTAAAACTAAGAACAAATTTCGGGGAGGGAAATGAAATTACATTGGCGCCAAAACATATGAGGGAAAATAATTATTTTAATTATTTTAACTCTTTTCATTATTTTTCTCTATTTTCTTCCATTTCCACTCTATGTCACGTCCCATCTCTCTCTCTCCACTCCATCCCTCTACTTCCCCTCCCCCTTCTTTACCGAGCCATCTCTCTCTCTCTCTCCACTCCATCCCTCATTCCTCTCTCTCGATCTCTTTCGGTTTCTCCCATTTCTCTCTGACAGTAAGAACTGAAGCATGACTCATCCCGACGAGGAGTACAGTCACATGAAGGCCTTGAAGAGACACAACGACATGCTTGGTTTCGTGGCTGATGTGGAGTACGGCGTCCCGACGAAGTGCCCGTGTGGTGGAGGTATCATTCCCGAGGTATCTCCGTGTAACAAGTTTCCCAATGATTTTGCTACGCAACCTGGAAGGAGGTACTTCACCTGCAAAAACTTTGAGGTAATTTTCATGTCGTGCAAAACTGGTAAAACTTGTATAACTAGAACCTGCTAAGCAGGTAAAACTTGAATAACTAGGATAACTAGGAAAACTTGTGCAGAATAATGGTCTCCACTTTCGTACGCCTTGGGTGTTCGCGATTCAAGACGAGGTTACGAAGTTAGTACACCGTGTCGAAGAGATGGCTGAGGAGATTGATCGCCTCAAGGCTCAGCTTTACCAACTCCACCGTCCATGATCCCATTATGTTGCTCTAAGTTGTTGTTGTTCTAAGTTGTTGTTGTTGTTGTTCTATGTCGTATGATGGTACTTTGATCCATGTTGCTACTTTCCTTCTCTATGTGTGTGTCTTATGACTTAAACTATCTATCTAATGTTTATGTGTTTTGTGGTTTACTTCTCTATGCGTGTGTCTTGTGACATTATACGAAAATAACAAGTTTGCAACATCAAACCAAAATCAAAAAAATGATTAACTAAAAGTCGAAAATGATTAACTAAAGTCACAGACCAAATCTATATACGAACTTGCTAAAGTCGAAACTAATTGACATGAAAATGATTAACTAAAAGTTTGTAACATCAAACCAAAATAACAAGTTCAAAGTACCATCAAACCAAAATAACAAGTTCAAAGTACCAAAAGCAAACATATAAAAGACACACAAAATAAGTTCAAAGCACAAGACATTGTGCTCTTAAGATCAAGTCACTACCAACATAGACGCGTCCCCAACTAGAACACATGATCTTCCTAGTTCACCCGGGAGGAAGAAGCAATGTCACCTGCAGATTTAAGACACTCCTTACTTGGAGCACAGACACACATCAATGGCCAAGTGTTCCCATCTCCAACCACATTGAAGACAAAGCTGTCTCCAATGTGGCATTTGTTTTCAGCACAGAACTTTCTCCACCCTTTGATGTAGTAGAAGCCGCCTGATTCGTTAAATCGCATTGACACATTCCACGCCTTTCTCTCTATGTTCACTAGTTTCGCCTTCTTGCATTCTTTGTTCAGAGCATTACAACCAGTAGCCCTCACAGGGAGATCCTACAACAAAAGAACATAAACATATGTGTCAGAACATAAAGAACATACAGATGTGTAAGTACACAAAAGAACACTCGTTTCACTCACAAGTTTGTCTTCACGGACATTAGAATCCGTGACCTCAGCCTTAAAACAGTAGTCC
>CAJHQP010003652.1:0-64634 GCA_905132765.1 Moricandia arvensis
ATCAGCACCAGCTCGCCTAACTCGCCCATCGAGAGAGTTAGACTGTCACCATCTAACTTGCCATCAGGCTAGTTGGGATTTCTCGACAAACTTGCCCGATGGCGAGATGTACTGTCGCCGTCCACCTCGCCATCAGGCGAGTAGAGTCTGACCATCCAACTCGCCTAATGGCAAGCTGGACGTGGTCGATCCAACTCGCCTGATGGCAAGTTTGACCAGCTCGTCCAACTCGCCTGATGGCTAGTTTGACCACTAGTCCAACTCACCTCATGGCGAGTTTGACCAGCTAGTCTGACTCACCTAATGGCGAGCTGGACCGTCCCCATCCAGATCGCCATCAGGCGAGTTGGATCAGCACCATCCGTCTCGGTTCCGATCAATGCCTCTTTTGAATCTCGATTATATTTATTCTTGTTTCATCTCGATTGGAGTTACCGTTGAAACTTTACGATAAAAACTATTAAGACTTGTTTTCTCATATGAATTCAAATAGTTCGTATAAAACGTCAACGAATGACTTAACACCGAAGTTGCCTCAACTATAAGAGTAATTTGAAGTATTTATAAAACCGACGTCGTACCAAAGTTTTTTTCGGCCCGAAAAAGTCTAAAACGCAGCTAAGAGCCCACTTATGATTTTAGATGGACTGAACCCAAGGATACTATGACAATTTATCTATTTTTCGCAGGAGAAGATAAATGTCAAGTCGGGAAGATAAATGTCAAGTTTCAAAGGATAATCATGAGGATCGAAGAAAAGTGGAATATTTCCGCAAAGAAAGAAACACGACTCGGGGGCAGAAAATGAAAGAGGAAACCACCTTGAGAGGAGTATATAAGGAACGCCAAGGTTAGAGACGGAGAGACACGAAATACATAGCAAACTTAGCAAGTATAGCTATTTTGGCAATTTTCTGTTTTCTATTCTCGAACTGCGACTCAACTAGGTTAAAAAGTCTTAGGTGGCTTGAACTAGGGAATTCGTCAACAGTTCTTGCGATCGAGGGTTTACCTATTGTAACGCTCATTCACGAATTGAGAATAAGATCTTTTTGCTCTCTTTCGTTTTTATAGATTATTTACTTCGTATGTTTTATTGTTTCATTTTTTGACATTTGGTTTAACAGAAATTCGAGACCTCTAAAAAAAGTTAGACCTTCTTAACTTTTTTATATTACAAAAATCGACGGTGCGAAATTTGGTTCATAAAATCATTTTCAATTATGTAATCCTTGAGAGTCCGCAGTCTCTGAGGTTAAACATATATCAGTTATGTTTACCGACCATCCAAATATTCAGCAAATCAATAAAATAAAATCCTTACCAAACCGGATCTAGTAATAATTATAATATAAAAAAGTTATGAACCACTAAGAGCAGCATTACTGCAGGGTTTTTAGGGGTTCTTATAGTGGGGGGACCACAAAAAGCAGAAGAAACATTATCAAAGCCGCCTAAATAAGAGACGAAACTTCCTTGGTTCTTGCACTATTCACAGGCCCCATTGACACGTAGCGGCCCGCGATTGGTCGGTTTAATTTTTTTTTTAAATTAGAAAAAAACGAAAAAAAAATAAAAAAATAAAAAATAAAAAAACAAGAACCCAAACACGTTAATCATGCTCTAAGTTAAGCTTCATTGATTTGTTGGAGAGGCAATTATGTAAATACCTTATTATTAGCAAAAAGAAAAAGGTTTCACTTTCACCGACTAGGGTTTCATTTCCCGCCGATTTCAGAAGATCCCGCCCAAAACAAAACAAAAAGGTTTCAGAGGAAGTAGGAAGAGCGATTGATTGATTCGCAGAAGATGAGTATGAGGAAGAAGATACAGAAGAAATTCAAAACCAGAGGTTATAGCCTCAAGATCGACGCTCTCAACAGCATTCTCGCATTCGCCGACCAATTCCCCGGCGACGATGAAGGAGAAGCCATTGATCTTCTTCTCGACCACCTCCAGATGGAAAATCGTATGCCCCTCTTATTATTTCGTTTGATTCGATTCTCATAATACTAATTTGGATTTGTTTTTTTTTTTTTTTTGCAGTGAATTCTTCCGTTGTCGATGCGGAATCAGTTCAAGGAGTGATTAATCTCTTGTTAGGAGCTAATGATGCCGCGGAGGAACCAACCTCCAATGCTTCTTCCTTGGCTGTCATCGACGCCTTTCTCATCCCAAAGTATCGATATGATGCTGTTAAGAAGCAGTTCATCGAGTAAGCAACCCCCTTCCACTTTTTGAGTTCCTAAAGATTAATTACTAGCTAGGTGTGTATTGTATTGATTACAGGCATACGAGTAGCCTGCCTGTTCACGGTGAGGCTTCTTCGAAAACAGAAGTATACAGGGAACGATTCATGTTGCTGTTGCAGAGAGTTTCTCGCGCTGAGCTCTTTTCTAGGCCAGCTTTTAATGCTGAAATGTCGCAGTTTGACAACTGTGAGGTTGGTTTTGTTTTCCTGTGATAAATAATTGAGTAGATATTCCTTTTTTTCATATTCTTTGTGTGTTCTTTTTGAGTTAGATATCCCCAATCCAGTCTCTAGTAGTTCAAACTGGAAGGAAATGGGTGATGGGTGTGATATCACAGTTGGAAGATGGACATTTCTACTTGGAAGACCTTTCAGCTTCTGTTGAGATTGATTTGTCCAAAGCAATATCCTTTTTTTTAGAATAAAAAAAGTTGATAACATCTGAAATTCCATACATTTATCGCAATCAATTGCATTTGACTACTTTTCTTTGACAGTCAGTACAAGATAACCACAGGGTTTTTCACTGAGAATACTATCATTTTGGCCGAAGGTGAAATGCAGAATGGTATCTTTCAGGTATAATCTGGAGCTACATAGTATATAATTTGTAATAGGATAATACTACTCTTAGACCAGGGAGATTTATGTATAATATTTTCGTAGGTTCATTGTCATAGGTGGGAATATAACACTAAGTCGTTTGTATGACAAATAAATAATACATACAAGTCTCTAAACAAACAGACCTTTGAAAGGTTCAAAATACATTCTTTAGCTAACTCGTCCTCTTTTAAATTCTTTTTCACCATGTTTTGGTTATAGGTTATTACATGCGGATTTCCTCCTTTAGAAGACAGGGATAAAACCTTAAAGACACATTCTGGGTACGACTTCTTCGGAAATGGCATGCTAACTAAAGAAGAGACGGTAATCACTGAGTCGTTGTTTGTACTTTGGATTGAAAAATATATAAATTTCCATTGGATAGTGAATATGTTCTTTTGTGTCTGATCACAGATTAGACTCGCAGACCTAGAAAGACAAGCAGTAGATGACACATTTGTCATATTGTCTGACATATGGCTGGATGACGAAGAGGTAAGTTCCGAGTACTAACCTCTGTGATAATGCTTCGTTTTATGATTAAAGAGCATTATTGCTTGAACGCCAAAATGTGTTGTCCGTAGAGAAGGTTCTCGGGAAGCTGGAAAAGGTTTTTGATGGTTTTGAAAATATGGAGATTGTGCCTTCTTTGTTTGTTTTTATGGGGAACTTTTGCTCTCGCCCATGCAACTTATCCTTTGGTTCTTATTCAAGCCTGAGGTAAGGGGTTCATTCAAGTTACAATCTTCTCAGTTGTTATCCAGATATATGTTTTTATATATTCTTTATGACATGTATCCGTTTGATTTTCAGGCAGCAGTTTGGTAAACTTGGGAGAATGATTGGAAGCCATCCACGGCTTAAAGAAAGTAGTCGGTTTTTATTCATCCCAGGTCCTGATGATGCAGGTATTAGCACCTCCATCACTATCTAACTAAATCTATGGTCCATGAGGAAGAGACTTGACTAATAAGAACTCATTACATCTGACAGGTCCCTCAACAGTCTTGCCAAGAAGCGGTTTACCAAACTATTTAACCGAAGAGCTTCGAGATGTTATTCCCAGTGCGATATTTTCAAGCAATCCATGCAGGTAAGTTCTATATACTGCGTAAAAACACTCTGTTGTTGTTGATCATTCTAAAATAGGAGGAAACATTTGATTTATTGGGATGGACCGGACACGGAAGTTTTTTTATCTTTGTTAAATGCAGAGTAAAGTTCTACAACCAGGAGATTGTGTTCTTCCGAAAAGACCTTCTGTACCAGATGCGTCGTTCATGTTTAATAAAGCCTTCTGCTGAAGAAACTGATGACCCATTTCAGCACGTAAAAACATCTCCCTCCTCCATTATCTTCAAACTTCTAAGTTATTATTGGGTTAATGACAGAATAATCTGAAACTTGTGAAATGTGTTGATTCAGCTTGTCTACACAATAACTCACCAGAGCCATTTATGTCCTCTACCTCTGATGGTGCAACCCATAATTTGGAATTACGATCACTCTCTTCGACTATACCCAACTCCTCATACGGTATTCTCTTAAATCTTCTTGCTGTAGTTTCTGTTCCGCCTAGTTTGGAAGAACGAACCAAAGGATTGTTGTTATTTTGAAACAGATCGTATTAGGTGACAAGAGTGAGCAAAAGGTTTGCAAATTTGGGGGAACAACATGTGTCAATCCAGGCTCCTTTTCATCTGATAGCACCTTCGTAGCTTATCGGCCTTCCACTCAAGAAGTCGAACTCTCTGATCTCTGATTCTCTTTTCAGACAAGCCTGAGCTTTAAAGGATTAAAGGAAGAGTGACAAAAAAAAAACTTTCATGTACTCTTCTATGTGTCTCTATTCTATTCGTAGGAGATGGTGTCTTTAGTTTAAACCAAATTTCGGTTCGGTTTAACAAAATCTCGATCCAAATCTGCACAAGAAAAAAAATTTATCAAGTGTTTCTTCTGTAGCCATAGTCGACGATCCTTCTCAGCCCTTTTCTCTTCAAAATAGCTCACAATACCATAGCTTTAGAAGCAAACCGTACCGATTTATCTATTACCAAACCAAATTAACCAAATTTTGTGCAAGTTTGACCAAAATTATCTCGATTTGAATCATAAAACTTGAAATCTCGGTTTTATTCGATAAAACCCGAAATAACCGAAACCGAATTGAACCGAACCATAATTATTTTCGGTTCAATTTGGCAGAACTTTCTTTATCCGAGTAAACCGAGAAACCGAGATAACCGACCCGAATTATCCGCGTGAACCGAACCCGCATGCCTAATAACCTGTTTGCAACTGTATTTTGTCATTTTTTTTCCTAGAGAATTTTTTTTCCAAATAATTTCAAAAATATCTTTATTATTTAATTTTTCTAAAAATTAGCAAAAATCATAAACAACATAAACATTTTTCTTATTACAAAATGTTACTATAATAAATTTTCTGAACCATCATAAACAATCAATTTGAAACTCTTAAAACTTAAACAACACATTTTCATCATTTATTTCTCACTATACACCAACCAAACTTCATTTCCTTTCAACTTTCATCTAAAGAAAGTTACTATAACTTTCATTTTCGAAAAACAACTTTCATATGTTGGTGACTTTTCAATAAGAATCGTCCAACCTTCTTTTATTTTGCTAATATTCGAAGTTTCGATGGAAAAGTTTGGAAACGAGATTACACTGCAAAAAGGTAACAATTTATATGGTTTCGTCACTATTTAGATATGTTATGCGCTCTGCTTATCAACGCACATGTTAGTTTCGCAATTGACCATATATATATTTGTGTACTGTAAACTTTACTAGAAACCTGCGTCTTTACCTTTGATAACAAAAACAAATATTTAAATTTTCAGAGCAAACTTAATATGAGTTTGCTCCAGCAAACTTAATTGGAAGTGTGTGAGAAGTCAATTTTGCATTTGATGGTGGGTAAGAAGAAGGTTTCCGCTCGATTTAGGAATTTCAATTGAAATCAATAGAGACATATAACTTGAAGAAGATTAATTTAATCGAATTTTGATCGAGGCTTCTCGAAATAGATGAATTGAATCAAATATTTCTCAAGGTATAAAGCAAAAGCTAGTTATTTTTCTTTTGGGCAAAGCAAAAGGTAGTTTATTAATTATTAAAGTATGTCTTACAAAAACTATAAGAAATTTCTTTATTGGAACTCTTAAACCGTCATAAAAATTCATAAGCTAATAATAAATAAAAATCACAAAGGAATAGGAAAATAGGAAACAATAAAATAAGAAAGTTGCCGTTAATCGTCTAGGATGTTGATGCATCAGGTCCCCCGAGTGAAGAGGATTCGACCACGAATCGTAGGGCTGATCTGGTGACAGGTAGCGTAACAAATACTTGACATTAAAAACGTCTGAAGTAGTAACTTCAGGAGGAAGACGGAGCCGATAAGCGTTATTGTTTATGCGCTCAAGAACCTTCAACGGACCAGTCCTCTTTGCCTTTAGTTTGTTATTTGCGTGAGCATGCATACAGTCTCCAGTTAACACTGCCCAAACAAAGTGACCCACGTTAAACACAAGGCGACTTCGATGTTCTTCAGGAGTAGCTTTATACTTTGTAATTGATGCTTCCAAGTTAGCTATGGTGTGGTCATGAGTCTCAATAATATTTTCACAAAATCTTTGGCTCCTCCATGTAGAAAAATACGATCAGGTAACGTAAAGAGGTCCAGTGGTACGCGAGGAACCATACCATACTAAATTTGGAGCTGCGGTTGACTGCATGATTGTGAGCGAATTGTGCGTGCGGGAGTTTGGAAGGATCCAACAAAGCTGTAGATTACGAAGAGATCGATTAGTAATCTCTATTTGACCGTCTGTTTGGGGATGATAAGCAGAGCTCCTGTCAAGGCTTGTATGAAGGAGATACCATAACGATCTCCAGAAATGGCCTAAGAACCTAGAGTCTCTGTCAGAGACAATGGATAAGGGCAAGCCGTGTAGGCGATAGATCTCCCGAAAGAACAATGTGGCGACTTGAACTGCATCGGTTGTGCGTTTGCAAGGAATAAAGTGAACTAAAGCCTGGAACAGATATGTGGAGGACAGAGAGCAATGAATTGCGACAGCTGAGAGCATTTGCAACGCGATTGCTAGCACCTGAAGTGTGTTTGATGACAAAGGAGAATTGTTGTAAATAAGCTATCCATGAGGCATGCCGAGAAGAAACTTTATCATGCTTACTGAGATGTTTGAGGGTGTCGTTCTCTACAAACAAGACGAATTTCTTGTGGAACAAATAGTGTCTCCAATGCTTAATTTCTTGAACAAAAGCGCAGAGTCCTGTGTCGTATGTGATGTAGCGAAAGCGGTAGCCTGAGATGTTCTCACTAAAGAACGCAATAGGCCATTTTTTTAACTTAGGACGGCGCCTATTCCTGTCTTAGAAGCATCGCAATGCAGGTCAAAAACTGTAGTGAAATCCGGAAGAGCCAGAATGGGAGCAGCACTAAGTTTATCCTTGGTGATGCTGAAGGCGGTTGATGCGACTGAGGTCCATGAGAAAGTACCCTCGCGAATGCAGTTCGTAAGTGGAGCCATAATAGCGCTGAACTATGGTACGAAGTGTCGATAAAATGATGCCAACCCATGAAAACTTCTTGTTACAGATATCATATTAGGTTCTGGCGAAGATCGAATAGCTGGGACGTTTTCTTTGTCGACAACAAGGCCTTCAGCGGACACTATGTAGCCGAGGAAATATACTTGAGGCAAGCCAAAGGCACAATTTTTAAGGTAGCGAAGTGTTTATCACGCCATAGAACTAAAGGGACTTCTCGTAAGTGTAGCATATGGTTAGCTAGAGTCAAACTAAATATGAGAATTTTATCGAAGTAAACCACAACGAACTTTTCAGTGAATGGCCGTAAAGCTTGGTTCATAACGCGCATAAATGTGCTAGGTGCGTTTGATAACCCGAAAGACATCACCATCTATTCAAATAGTCCTTCACGTGTCTTGAAAGTTGTTTTCTATTCATCCCCTTGGCGAATGCGAATCTGATAGTAACCACTCTTTAATTCCAATTTGGAAAATATGCATGTTGTTCCTATATGATCCAGGAGATCGTCCAAGTGCGGGATTGGGAAGCGATATCATATGGTGATTTTGTTCACTGCTACACTGTCGACACACATGCGCCAGGTGTCGTCTCTCTTGGGTATTAATGGAGCTGAAACGGTACAAGGACTTATGCTTTCACGTAAGAAACCTTTGGTGACTAACTCTTCCACTTGGCGTCGGAGTTCTTCATGTTCCATTGGGATCATTCTATAATGGGCACGATTGGGCAAGCTTTCCCTCGTGATGAAGTCAATTTGATGTTGTATATCGCCCAATGTTGGTAGAACAGGAGGCAAATCAAGTGAAAAAACATCTGCAAATTCTTGAAGAAGTGTTATAAATTTCGGGCGGGTTTCATGTGCTGTAGTGAAGTAGATGGCGTCATCGTAAGGATAAAGATGATGTCTTCATTCTGCATTGCGGCCTCGAATGGTTTCTTGTGTAGTAATAAGAGAGATGTGGTTGTATACGAAGTAGGCGTCATTGATGTAGTTGGTGGTAAAGATGGCTTGAGTGTGAAGCTCTGGTTGTTGTATTTAAAACTATAGGTATTTAGAAACCGTTATGCAGTACCCAACAGTCAAATTCCCATGGTCTTCCGAGAAGCAAGTGGCACACATCCATTGGAACAATGTCACAATATATCTGATCATGATATGTGTCACCAATAGAGAAGGCAACCAACGGCCAACGAGTCACAAGTAGGTCGTATGTTTTCTATGACCAAGCCAGTTTGTAAGGAGTTGGGTGTTGCTCGTCTTTGAGAGACATCTTTTTGGACGTTTGCAGCAATGACATTCTCACTACTACCAGAATCAATAATCAGCTTACACACTTTTCCTTCAATAGTACAACGAGAATGGAATAGGTTATTTCGTTGAGGAAAATATGCGTTGAGTTGTGGGGCGAGGCAAGACCGTCACAACATTATTCTTCGAGTTCATCCTCGAGAGTATCATCATACTCAATTTCAACATCGCGGCCAAAAGAGTCAATTAAGAGGCCTCATTTATTGCGGGTTGTACATTGAGCCTGTCTGTGACCGGGTTCACCACAAGAAAAGCATCATAAGGTGCATGTTTGTAGTGGTCGTGTTGTCTCTATTGGAACAATGGAAGTTTCAGTCATGGTAGTGAGTGGTGTCGGAGTTGTAGTGGATGGAGTTGTGGTTGGTGCCATTCATTGTTGTCGATTTGAGTTCCATGGTGTGGAGCTTGTCTTGTTTTGTGCTTCAACAGTTAAAGCTTGTTAATGTGCTTCTGATAGTGTAATAGGGTTAAACAAATTCAATGTGTGTTGAATTTGTTGTCGTAACCCACCGATGAAATGGGCTATGAGTTGTGAGTTGTATGTCTGAATCATGAAGATCAATCATGTTTAGTAACAAGAAAAATTCGGTGGCGTATTCCTCTACCATACGGCGTCCTTGATGAAGATGTTGTAGCCGTTAAAGCATTAGTTGGTCATAGTTGTATGGTAAGAACGTTTAGCGCAAGTGTTTCTTCAAATTGCCCCATGACTCAATCTTAGCTTTGCCCATACGAAGTCTGGAAGTTTTAGTCTAAGTCCACCATGTGATTGTTCTGCTCCCAAATCGCATCGCAAGTACGGGAATGCAACGCTCAAGCGGGACTTGCTTGACTCTAAGATCTCATCAACCGTAGCTATCCAGTCGAGGGGTTCTTCAGCTACCTGGGTTCCATGAAATTTTGGAATCTCGAATTTGAAACTTTGATCCCATCGTTCGTTGAGTTGAACAACTTGAGCTTGTGTCGTTTTCCTACAAGAAAAGGGAACAGGTTTTCATCGTCGTTATGATTTGATTGTTCTTCCTCGTCGTGTTAATCGGCTGGTGCGTTTATCGAGTAGACCTTCATTGCTTGTGTAAGTAGAGCAATTTGTGTATGTATCTCTTACGTAGTTCGTTGTTGGATCTCGGCTTGTGTTTCTTTATGAGTACGAGGCATGATTGCGGTGTAGCGAATGGATGTTTGTTTCATGAGGGCTGCGGACGGGTGTTTTTCTGTGATACCAACCTGATGGCGGCTAAGAACAAAAGTTTCAGCTCGATCTAAGGATTTCAACTGAAATCACTAGAAACCTACAACTTGAAGAAGATGAATATAATTGAATCTTGTTCAAGGTATCTCGAAATAGATGAATTGAATCAAATCTCTCTCAAAGTATAAAGCAAAAGCTAGTTTATTAATTATTAAAGTTTGTTTTACAAAAATCATAAAAGACTTCTTTATATAGAACTCTTAAACCGTCATAAAATTTCATAAGCTAATAATAAATGGAAAAACACAAAGCCAAAAGAAAATAGGATACAACAAAATAAGAAAATTGTTGTTAATCATCTACGATACTGTTGCATCAACATTTGATCAAAACTTTGACTTTTTTAATATACATTGAATCTACTCTAAATATATAGATTAGTTTTTTGTTTGACTAAAATATAAAATGATTGACTCAAGATTCGTTAAAGTGTAGACTTAATGTGATGTCTACTAATCTTTAAAACAACTGAAAACTTCATATGAAGTCTACTATTTAATTAATTGATATTTTGTTCAAACACAAAACTAACATGTCAAAAGTTTGAGAGTAGAATTCACATGAAATCTATACAATTGTTGGAAAGTCAAATTTGATCAATTGCAAAATGGGTCTCTTTTTAAAAAAAAAGTAAAAAATGTAGATTAGATATGAAGTATGCTTTTGAAGTCAAATACTTGGTAAATTTTGGTCAATTGCAAAACTAATATTATAGACTTTTGCAAAGTCTGCTCATGTAAAAAAACATTTCAAATACAAAAAATAACTTACAATCATGTAATTGCAAAAGTAATATAAATAATAGGTTTTAATGACAGTCTACAAATGTAGACTGCAAATGAAGTTTAATTTGTGCATATGAAATATACTTCAGTGGAAGTATGTGTCAAAAAATTATAAAACGTGCACTTGTGTATTATTCATCATGTTTCACAATTTTATTGTTTTATTGTGTGTTAATGAATCAGATTCGAAAACATGTGTATCTTACACGAAAGGACTTCGAGATAAGTCTGCATAAAATGTTGATTTTGCAATTGACCAAAATTTAACCAGTATTTGAATTTTGAAATTATAATTATCAAAAAATTGTCAAGAAATTTATTGCATTGAATCTTAATTGTCATGAATGAATTTCTAAAGTTTATGTGTTATAATTAAATAACTATCAAATTTCTTGTTTGATTAGGTTGTTAACTATTAAGTATAGACTTTCCTGACAGTCTACAAAATAAAGTCTACTCTATGAAGACAAGTAAATTTTAGTTGAATTCTACATAGAAAATTATATTAAAAGTGCATTTGCGTATCCTTCATCATGTTTTTGACGATTTATTGTTTTGCAGTGTGTGTTATTGAATCCTAATGGTCTTCAATGAATTTCAAAAGTTACTTGTATCTTAAGAGTGAACTAAAACTCTATATCTTTACAGGTTTAACACAATCAGAAAATCAAAGCTACATGAAGTGATGAGGGAAACAAGAGCTGTCAAATAAAAAACCAAGGAGAATATATCCTCAATTAATTTGAAGCTCATATCATATGTAGTATATAAATTTTCGTCACCATAATCGCGGTATGTTAAAATCTTCTACTATGTTCACTAGTCAACCATCAAATTTTTTGAATACCTAATTTTGGTAGAGAGACATTTCAAAACTTTTTGTCTTTTAAGCAGCTAGTAGGACAATGGATGCTCTTTGTTTTTTTTTTAAATAG
The DNA here is from genome assembly GCA_905132765.1 of Moricandia arvensis. NCBI lineage: Eukaryota > Viridiplantae > Streptophyta > Magnoliopsida > Brassicales > Brassicaceae > Moricandia > Moricandia arvensis. The sequence continues at coordinate 11,743 of CAJHQP010003652.1, forward strand.
GTAAGCTTTGTCTTAAAAAAAATTGAGAAGCACTCAACACAAAAACTTCGGATAAATGTAAAATTTCGGAAGATAAGCATGGGAAGTTGAGAGGATAAGGAAGGAGACAAGATGAAGATATACTCAAATCTCGAGAGATTAAGGAAAAATAGCTGACTTCGAGAGACTATATATACAAGACCCCCAGCTCTGAAGAATATTGATCCAGAAATAGGCATCAAGAAAGCTCTGTTAGCTTTAGGAGAACTTAGGATTTATGTGGTTAGACTATCGAGTTTAATACTTAGAACGTTTTCACTGCTTGGTTCTTCCGTTATCCATTGTTGACGGATTCCGTGCATCTTTTTTGAGAAATCTGTAAACGTTTCTTCATCTTAGTCAATAAAACACCTTTTTGCAACTTTATACAATATTGTGGCCTTGTTTTTTCGCATTTGCATGATTATGCAGGGAATCCGGATGCTCAAGGAAAGTTGAGGACTTTCTGCTCTCCTCTGTTAATTAAAATCGACACTGCAAATTCGTTTCCCACAAATTCAAACTCAAACTCAAATAATAATCAATCAACTCCCGCTGAAAATATTATCTAGTGTCTAAAACCTAGAATTCCAATCTCGCATGCAAATTCAATTACTTCAGACAAGCCTTAAACTAAGTTTGTTATTTTCACTAAACATTTAGACTGGTATGTTCCTAATTATTTCTTTCATCTAAGTTTTGTTCAGGTAATTGACCATGCCCTCAATTGTCCCAATTATCCTAAGATCCATGCTTAAGGTGATCATGCTTAAACTAATTAATATCAAATAGATGATGAACCAATTGATTACCTTAACAATACTATCAAAGTAACCTTTGAAGAACCCAAAATCTAACAATAAAATTACTCATACATAAGTAGGCCTGGGCGTTTTTACCCCAATCCAAAGTACCTACCTAAATCCGAACCGAAGAAACCGAAATCAAATCCAAACCGTTATTCAAAAATATCCGAATGGGACTTATGAGCCTAGTACTTTGGAGTTTGGGTATAACCCAAACCGAATCGAAATCCGAACTAGGATCCGAAGATATCCGAAATTAGTAAAATATATTAATGTTTTATATGTTTTAAGGTAATTTAGATACTTTATAGTATTCAAAATGTTTTTGTAGTTTGTTTCAATTGCTATTTTGAATATATTTAAGTTAGTTTAGATAGTTTAACTAATATTTAATTAGATTTGTGAATAATTTATATATATATATATATATTTTTTTTTAAATTATCATTTTTTAAGTTTTTAAAATATAATTATGAATGATTTTAGACATTGGTTACAATTCAAACCGAACCCGGAACGAACCGAACCGAACCCGGAAGGAACCGCACTGAACCCGGCCCGATAATTAGTAAAACCCGAATGGGACTTATGAGCATTTTACCGAAAATCCGAAAATCCAAATCAACCAAACCGAAACCGATGGGGGGCCTGAACGCCTAGGCCTATACATAAGCATGAAGAACATAATAATAATCTAAATAACATAGAGAAACAAAGGGAGTTCAAATTCTTCTCTCTCTCTCTCTGATCATAAGCTCTCTCTTCCACGTATGAAGCATAAGTTACAAAACTATCAAAAGCCGTAATATATAGTCTAAAACATGTGTAGGGACTTCTTGTGCAATTCTTGAAACTCTGGTCAAACTGTAATATCTTCAAACCATCATTAAACTTTCGGGTAGAGGGGGTGTCGATCGACATCGGCACGAGTATCGATCGACATCGGCATGAGCATCGATCGACATTTCTCGAATAAAAATACTCAAATTTCAAGTTTTCAGGAGAGCTTTCCTCAAAGTTTCAGAATAATCAAAAAGCTCCAATCACGTCTAATAAGCACCTACACCTGAAAAGATTCTAGCAGAACTCCATATATAGATAATAGACTCTATAAAGGACTTATATCATGTCTGAAAACCAATAAAATCATGATACATCAATAATTTTGAGTAAATTTACATATATATGTTCAAATCTCCTTACATCATTGTTGATTGGTTGTCTTGTTTGTTTAAGGCCGTTGCATTTGTCCAGTTTTTCCTCATGGTGTTCTTCAACTCGGGTTTCTCTTCTTGTAAGTTTCTGCAGTTAAATAGAGATCCCTCTTGAATTTTATTGTAACGAGATTCTCGATTCATGTGTATGTTCATGTAATGGAGAACCGAAGGTTTTTGAATGACGTAAAGGGTCTTATCCTGAAACTTGGATGTGTTACAAGAGCTCTATTATCTAAAAAGTACACAACATATGAACCTGCCGCCAATTTTTATTGGAGTCCCCTTGTCCCTGATAATGTCCTCTCAAGGACACACATCATAGAGGTAAAAACGTTTGACCTCTACGAATCCATAACAATGCTTCAAAGAAACACATAAATGTTCTCCAACGATGAACCAAGATAATTATTGAGTTTCACAAGTCCTAAGAAGAGTTATGGTTCACAATTTTTAGAATGAATTAGCAGAAGCAACAACTCTGTTTCTAACAACTCTATAACAAACCCCTCGATCTTCCAAATAGCAAGTGACATGTTTCTTCTTTCATTCCCGTTAAAGCTCAGCTCCAACTAACTCCCTCGTCTAATCTATTAATGACATGCGTCATAAATGACCTTCTCATCATACATGTATCAACACAATCCTCCAATCTTCACCTTTCATAGCTGAAACTAGCAAACCACATTTCAACTCTACTGGATCATCAGATGATCAAACTTTTCGAAGAGGCTCCCTATAATCTTGTGAAAGGACAGCTCAAAGAAGGATGGCAAAACAAAACAGGTTATCTAGCAGCAACAAACTATTTTCTTCAAATCCTGATGTGTGGCAAAACCAAAACTTGTCTTGTATCTCTAACGTGGATGTAGTAGAGCAGCAAATTCCATTTGAAGACTCCAACTCCAAATAGTTGCTTGGAAAGTGACAACTTGTTTGATATGTTAGGTTTGGATGATAAGGACATAAGTTGTGAAAACAGTTAGGGTGTTTCACAGATGAGAACAGAAGTACTCACTAGAGAGTTATTAAACTTTTGAATCACTCAAGAAATGAATTCTGAGTTCGGTTCTTCATGGTATGAACTTTCAGTAACATGTCATCTGTTAGATGATGTGGTTTCAGGTGGGTTCTCCTCCACAAAGCAGATCTCAGATGAAACTTTTGGGTCATGAAAAACTAGTATGACCAAAGCTAGTAATGCTTATGTTACCACACTTTCTCACAATATCCCTCAAGGCAAATAGTTATATGAGAAGAAACAGGTGTCGGTTTATGGGTCTCATATCAGTTCTTGGGTTGAACAAACTCACAGCTTGAAGAGTGCAGACAGTCCAAGGATGATGAATAAGAATGAAACTACATAACCCCGTAAAAGGTTTAAACCAGGAGAGAATCCAAGACCAAGGCCTAAAGATAAACAGATGATTCACGATCGTGTCAAGGAGTTGCGTGACATCATACCAAACGGTGCAAAAGTAAGCGAAAAGTTAAAACAAATCCCCTAAAAATATTGTTACTAACAAATAGTACATTGTTGTTTGTTTGTTTAACAGTGTAGCGTAGATGCACTTCTTGAAAGCATGATCAAGAACATGCTCTTCTTACAAAACGTCTCCAAGCATGCGGGCTGATAAGGTCAAACAAACAACAGAATCTAAGGTAAACCACAAAAAATCAGATATTGACGTCTCTCTTTGATTCGTGTTCTCACATCTTTTCATGTGTTGCTAAAAGATTATGAAAGATGAAGGCGCCTTCGAAGAAGGTGGGGCAATATGGGCTTTTGAAGTAGGTTCAAAGTCTCTACGGTCTCCAACTACAGTAGAGGATCTAAACCCGCCTCGAATTTTCCAAGTTTAGGTAACATATATATATATATATATATATATATATATATATATATGCTAAATAAACCATTTAGGGTCTTCTCCTACCAGTGATAGTCTTGAATTTCTATGTCAAGTTAGTGTCTTCAAGTTGTCTTTTTAGTGGTATTTTTGTGAAAAATGTTTTGCGAACAACGAGATTTCTTCTTAAAATAGCTGATTGGATTCGAAGCTTAGGGATGACGATCTTGAACGGCGTCACTGAAACTCGTAGACACAAGATTTGGGCTCGCTTCATTGTTGATGTATATTTACAAAATTACAGTTTGTTTCATTGGTAAAGTGGAGAGCCTAAAATGATGTTTTTATAGGCGAGTCGAGATCTAATGAGGATGGAGATATTCATGCAACTAATGAATGTTTTGGAGCATACGTTGAAATGTGGAGGAACCTCTAAGACTATTTTGGATGGTATCAAAACTACAGTGGACATTAACGATGCCTTACTGGTTACTGTGCATGTTCAATGTAACACAACTATTAATCAGATCGAACGGATAAACCGGTTTGGTTAAGTTGTATTCATCATGTAGACGACACTTTACCGGTTACTGGTGCATGTTCAATATAACACAACTAGTAATCAGACCAACCGGACAAACCGGTGTGGTTAAGATGAATTTATCATGTAGAGATTATGACTAACTAAAAAGTATGTCTGAAAACAAAGATGATTGTTTTCAGTTTTATTTCATTTTTACTTTTTGTACATTTTCTTCCTTTTGGTCATCTCTTTTGGGTTTACCGCAACTTTTAGTTTTGTATTGAATTTTATTGTGTGGATTTGTTTTTTTAAATCCTGTGGAGTCTGATATAATGAATTACTCATGTTTGATGGTAAATTTTAGTTAAATTTCTACATATTTAATTAGCTAAACTTTTGCATTTACTGTTTTATGTGTCCAAACAACTTCACGAATTTCCATCAATAGCTTGAATAGTTCATACTTATTCTGTACTTTTATGTTACTTTGATTGGTAACTCTTGCGTATATTACTCACTCTGTTTCAATATTATTTCCTATGTTTCAATATAATGCATATTTTACATTTTAACATATATTAATATAACATGTAATAAATATAGTTTTTTTGTGATTAACTTTTTCCATGTATCTAAACCAATAAAAATATAATAAGTGCAATTAATTTTTTTAAAGTTGTACTTAATCATTATGTTGATAAAACATGCATTTAAAATAAAAAATATTTTTTTAAAACAATTTTTTTTATACATGTTACTTTATGAGACAGAATGAGTATTAACTTACTATTAAAGTGTAGAGGCTCTATTTCCAACGGAACTCATTCTTAAATAACACAATGTGAGGTTGGGAGAAAAAGCTAATATTGGTAATTGCACTACTTTATTTAGGAGTCTTATAACTAAAATACTTGATGTTTCACTAATCTGTGACGAATCCCTTTTATTTTAGTTATCGTTTTAGAGGTTTGTACATACATATTAAAAATATTTGATTTTCCATATTTTTGAAATAAAAACATCATTACCTATAAATCTAAATACATTTTAACCTATAAAAATAAAATAACATAATCCAATCATAAAACAACAATTATTTTGAAACAAAATTTTTACTCTACAACGAAAACTAAATTGAAATGGGGGGGAATACACATTTGTAGATCAACATTAGGCTAGTTTTGTTTTGGATAAAAGTATAGAACAACGCTAGGCTAGTTAAACTCAAATACGATTGGAACTGTGTTTATGCTTTCTGCTTTGACCCATTTGAGGTACCTAAAGTTGTGCCAAGAGGTGCACAAACTATTTTCCTCTTAATATTTACCTTCTGTCCATGGAATTTTCATTATATTTTCTTGGACTTTCAATTTCTTCCTCACTTTTAAAATATGCTTTCAATACTTTATCAAAAATGTCTTCAAGCTTATTCAGGCAATTTTCAACACTACACTATTTTAGTGTCAAAACTATACCATTTTAGTACGATTTTAGCACCAAAATTCTTTTCATCTCCAACCACAACACCAAATATCACGATAAAAGAATATTTTATGTTATTATATTATTAAATAAAATATTCTTTTGACTATTTAGTATTTTTGATAAATACTCAGTATTCTTATAACACACACAAGTAATTATTTTTAATAAAAACTAGAATAACAAATTTTAAACATTAATTATAATTATTAATAATTTTTTTGTATTTTAAATCAATTTTATGTATTACATTAATTAATAATTCATATAAACTAAAATTTAGAAAACACACAAAGATTTATGATAAGTAAATTTTAATATCACAATAACTAATTTTAATATGATAAGTAAATTTTTAATAAAAACTAGAATAACAAATTTTAAACATTAATTATAATTATTAATAAATTTTATGTATTTTAAATCAATTTTATGTATTACATTAATTAATAATTCATATAAACTAAAATTTAGAAAACACACAAAGATTTATGATAAGTAAATTTTAATATCACAATAACATGACAATGAATTTTATTTGTAATTTTGTAAAAGTAAATATAATCAATTAAACTACTTAAACAAAAAAAAAGAAATTCAAAGAAAAAGTTATTTCATCGCTAAAGTGTCACACTATATTTAGCGTAATAATGATGTAAAAAACAACAAAACACTATAATGTCGTTGAGTTTGCCGTCACGTTGGAGAAGAAACCTCTTAATTTTAACACTATAATGGCGTTTTCACGCCCTCTTTGGAGATGCCCTCATATCTTTAATGATGTTAGTATTTCATGTAGGTTAATCGAAGATAGTTAGATTGATTGAAGACAATTGTATTTTTCCCCAAAGCCTTGATCAGTCAGTCTAATCTCAATAGCTTGAATTTATGTGAGGGTTACTCTGTTTTGAGTGGCTGCTTCACCAGTTCATCTTTGCTGATGGCGGAGCTCCGTAGTAACTCTTCACTGGCTCCAAAAGAAGAAAGTAGCTTCTCATTTAGACTTGTGTTCATTACTTGTTGAGCGATCGTGCAACATGGTAGATGGTGTGCCATGGCTTCTTTCGTTTATGATTTTTCTTTTGTGAGCTTAAGACTTTTAGTTATATTGTATATTAGGCTTTCCAATTGGGGGTTTTCATTTTTATGTTTTTGGCCCTTTCTTGAAATTGTTTTTGTAAACAAAACCTTGCATAAATAAAATATCAGTTGAAAAAGTGGGGATTTTTTTTTCATAATATTGTAAACATTTTTGGTTATAAAAATTAACCACCAATTGTATAAATAAATGATTTTATCAAAAATATTGTTTTACGATAGAAGTAATTTTAACATTTCAATGTAACTTTTATATTTTTTAAATATTATGTACTTTTTATATCTCAAATGATACTTTTTAACAAGTGACCACTTTCTTAATATTAATGTTTTTAACTAAAACTACCTACAATTTGAAATAGAGAGAGTTTCTAATTGAGGATGAAACTGAATAAAATAGCATCAACTTCAGAAATAAGATATTATAAATTTTGTCTTACTTAGAGATATAAAATGAACCAATTTACCATTTTCATTTGATAAGATATGATTTAGAGTATTATAGACATTATATTATTTTGACCGAACCATCTTCATCTAAATGGTTTAATTTGGTTCAATTAGCTAATTTAAAAAATTAAACTTAATTTTATTAAATTCATCGAGTTTACTTGTAATTTAAAATTTAAATAAGCATTAATTTCATTTATATCTAGATGATTTATTTGGATGACGAAATAAAATTATTTTTGAACAGACAGTCCATTTGAATGGACAAACGAAAATGTGTTATGTATTTTAGTATAATCGGATATTCATTTTACCCAAAACTGAACAGATACCCCATAACAGAGACGGGAATCGTTTGGACAAAATAACCATAACCGAAATCAAATAAAATCGGTTCATTTTTTGGTCGGTCCCAATTCGGGGGAATTGGTTCTAGTTAAAATACCCAGGGCTAATTTCTACTCCTTTTTTTTTTGTCAACAACTAATTTCTACTCCAAACCGACTTGAATGTCCAAAATTATTAAGCCTGTAATAAATAATGAAACAAAACGGTGCGAGAAAAATTAAATAAAACCGCTTAAGAAGAAATATCCTTTTCTTGTCGGTTTGCATTTGCGGCCTTTACTTAAAGACAGTTTCTTTCTTGGTCTAAGATTCTGTCGTCTCTTCGATTTCAAAATCAAGCAATGCAGCAAGACCCGAATTCTAGACCCGCCAGTGGGTATCCAGACCCATATCCTTACCCGAATCCACCTCAACAATCCAACGCCAACGCTTACCAAAACCACAACACTTACTACGCGCCGCATCATCATAATCCACGCGCCATCTTAATCCGCCGCCTCTTCATCGCCTCCATGGTCTTTCTCCTCATCTTAGGACTCATCCTCTTCCTCTTCTTCATCCTCCTCCGTCCCCAGTTACCATACGCTTACATCAACTCTCTCTCCGTCTCCAGCTTCAACGTCTCCAACAATCATCTCACCGGAAACTGGGACCTCCAGCTCCGATTTCAAAACCCTAACTCTAAGATGTCCCTTTACTACAACACTGTCTTCTGCACTCTCTACTACAACAGGGCTTTTCTGTCCGAGACGCGATTACAGCCGTTCGATCAAGGGACCAAAGATGAGACTCCGATCAACGCTACGCTCTCTGTCTCCGGGACTTACCTTGAAGCTCGGTTGGCTGATTCGATTGGGAAAGAGAGAGCAGGGAAAGGAAGCGTAGAGTTCGATTTGAGGATGGTTTCTTCGGTTACTTTCCGGTATGGAGTTTACCGGAGGAGGAGATACGTTACGGTTTACTGCGGTCATGTCGCCGTTGGTGTTCCTGCCAATAGTAGTTCAGGGAAGATGGTTGGCTCGGCTAAGAGATGCAAATCTTATTGAAATATATAAAAGTGAGTTCTTTTTTTTTTATATAATTATAGTTTAACCAATTTCTTTTGTTTCTTGCGATGATGAATGTAAATCGAAAATGTTTTTTTTTTTTCCAATGTGGATGATGAAATATTCATGTTGGAGAAAGAAGCGAAAAAGAAAAGTTTTGAGCTTCTTATATGTTGTTATTCTCTGAAGATTGGTAAGATCGCTTTTGGTGATTCTATTTGCTTACCTTACTACCCTGCAATAAGGAATAGACTGTGTGGCATGATTGAAGATAATCAAACTTAGAATGATTTCAACTTTCACCTTGCCATGATGGGGGGTTTTAGAGGTTGTAGCATAAATGAGTTTCACTTCAGAAAAATGTATCGAAAGATTAGTTACCCTTACTACTGTTGGAGAAAGCCGATAATTTGTGGGTTCTACTAGATGTTTTCCTGCTTAATAATTTTTTTTAAAAATATTTTTTTTTTTACATTTTTAACTTAATTTATTTTATTTCTTAAAAATATAAAGTAATCATTTGTAGTTGAGATTATATTTAGTTTATGAAAATTCTAGTTTTCACTGGCATTTAGATATAAAATTTATTTTGTTTTTCTGAAATAATAAGTTTTATGTATCTTTTATTGTTGTATATAATGAACTATGATAAGACACATTTTCTAATGATTTATGTCATTATTTTTTATATTGATTATAGATTAAATAATCCGTGTGTAAATAATATATATGGATATTTTAAATGAGTGACATAAATATTTAAAACAATAGTATATATTTTAATATATTTTTTTTTGTAAAAGTAGATAAAATTTTGGAGATATAAAACACATGTTTGCATAGAAATTTATTTGCAAAAAAAGTTATAAAATCTATTTACATATTTTTATCTTTATGTTATTATTTAGTATCCTAAACCTGAACTATTATACCATGCATCTAATATATCTAATAAAATCATCAACACAGAAGTACACAAAATAAATTATTCATAAAATTTAAATATAATAAAGAAATATATTTGTATAATTTACAACTTTTTACTTAAAATGTTGAAAATATGTAAAATTTCAGTAAAAGTTAATAATTTTAGTTTTTTAATATTAATTTGTTAAGTTTCTTATTTATAATAAATAACAATATATTTATTAAAATCATAAACATCAGAAATATACAAATAGTTTATTAGTAAACTTAAATATAGCAAAGAACTACATTTTCATGTTTTACAATTCTCATTTAAAATATTGAAAATATATATAATTTCAATATACAAATTATTTGAAAATATATAAAATTTCAATATACAAATTAATATTTTAATTTTTTTTGTCATTAATTTGTTAAGTTTCTTGTTATAATAAATTATATCTAATAGTTAAATTTTTTTAGTTATCTTTTATAATTATGGTAATGATTATATATTTATTATCTTGTATTTTTTGTTTCTATAATTGAATTTATCATAATAAATTTGAAGCATGTCATAACTAAAAATTATCTATGTCCCATTTTTAGTGTGATATATCATTATTTTTTTAGTGTGATTGTAGTAATAACACATGTACAAATTAGTGATCTATGTCACATTTTTAGTGATATGTTATCATTTGTTTTGTGTGATTGTATCAAGGGCGAATTTTTCAAATATTTTTTTTGAAATTTTTGTCATAAAAATAATCTTCAAAAAAAAAAACTAAATTAATTTTTTTTATTTTTTTTAAATTATTTAAAAAAAAATAAATTTTAAACTTGTTCTCCAAAACTTCACCCTATAACTCTAAACCCTAAGTCTAGATTAATTAACCTAAGAAGTATAAATGTATATTTACACTTTTTAATAAATATTATTTTGGTCATTTTTTTTCTTTCAAAATTATTTTTGTGACAAAATTTTTGTTAGGTCTATCTTAGATTATTTCTCTTGTATTAATGACACATATATAATATTTATTTGTCAATTACGTAATTAATGATTCTTAGTCAAGTACGTTTTTTTATCAGAGTCCACATGTGATTTCCAGATTACATGAGGATTATAATTACACATAATATATAGGGCAATTTTTTCAAATAATTTTTTAAAAATATTTTGTCATCAAAATAGTTTTCGAGAAAAAAATGATCAAAAGAGTTTTTTTTTATTTTTAATATTTTTTTTTAATTTCAAATTCACTTCCAAATCTCTATTCTATAACTCTAAACCTTAAGTATAAATTAGTTAATCTTAAAAGTATAAATGTATATTTACTTCTTTTAATAATCAATTTTTTTTTGAAAACTATTTTGTGATTAAAAAATATTTAGGACTATCCTAAGCTATTTATGTAATATATATATATAAACGATTATATTACATTCTGAAATCATAAAAAAATTGTCAAAAATATCATTTTCTTTGTACCACTTTTCACTTTTACCTTAATCACTTTTACCTTAATCACTTTTACCTTTATTTTTAAGAGAGAAAAACACACTTATAACCCTTAGGTTAATTAATCTAAGACTTAGGGTTTAGAGTTGAGGGATAAGGGTAGGGTGAGATAGGATTTAGGAATGTAAAATGTAAGATTTTAATTAATTTAAAAAAAAAATTATATAAAAAATGATATTTATGAAAATGTCTTTTTAATAAAGGTAAAAGTGAAAAGTAATATAAGGAAAATGATATTTTTTAAAAATTCCCAGAAATCATATCACCGAAGGACTTGCGAATTTATGTCATGATTGTTTGCTTTGACGTTAGTTTAGAGAAGTTTAGTTTTGTTGATGTGGAGACGGCTTTTTCATGACTGAGGTAACTCTGATGTGGCAAATTAGGTACACTTATATGTTAAAGATGTTGATTTCGAAAAGCAAAATTGGTTGAAGCACAAATACATGTTGCAAACCCTTAGGAAAAACCATGCTAAAGCTTTGTTGGAGTTAAGGACTGGTACAATGAAATCGCGTTGTTGCACCCTTCTGATAAGTGCATTTTCTCAAGGCTGGTGTTGAGGTGGCAGTAAATACTAGTCCTGAAAATGAAGAAGAGGAGAGGCAGTTATGTTTATGTGAGGAAGAGAAGAATAGCATAAATATATACAAATTGTAGTTGAGGTAGTTCATGCTTAATGGAACCTTAACTTCTTTACAGAATTGGTAAGTACAGTCGAGCAATGTTTTGTAAATGGGAGAACGTCTAATTGGAGAAGATGAAATTGAAAGGGCTACAATGTTCAGTCAGTGACAAGTTCTCTATAGTAGATTTTCTTAACACGGGCTAAAATGTGACCCTGTAATTAATAAGCGTGATCTTGAAAGTCTGTATATAAACAGATCGACAATCTGAAGAGAAAGTAAATCAAAAGTAACCTCGCACTCAAATTTGCATATGTAGTTGCAAAACTACTCTTCCATCTTTGCTTTCTTCCAAGACAATAACCGTTCTCTAGCGGCAGCGATCGCATCCTCGCTTTTTTTTGGGTGGATAGTGGCTTTAGGAGCTTCTTTAACTGATGAGTCTTTCTCTTCTGTGACATCTGAACCAATCTTCTTCTCAGATCCAGCTTGCGGTTCCGCACTTTTCTAACGACTTGAACCAACATCTTCGGATTCAGGCGACACTTCCTTCACCGGTGATTTTTTTTTTCTTCTCTTCTTTTCTAAGCTCCTCCAGCTTCTCCGCTTTTCTTTGTTCCTCAATATTTCGAGCTCCAAAAGTGACGTTCTTTCAAATTTTTTGAAGTAGAAATCACTCGGGTGTTTCTTCTTTGTAACCTAAAATAAGATGAAAACAAACGAAAAAACGCTGAGAAAATCAGTTTAAAAAATCAACCATGGCCATATCTCTTCATCATTGCAATCGCTAAAAAGAAAAAAGACTGTATGGAGAGACACAAGATGCAACAAGGTCGTAAGAAGAATAGATTTCGACTAAGCAAATTACCTGTAACATAGTTTCCCAACCTGAGCTACTAAAGACAGAAACTCAAAAAAATACATTTCAGAGATGAAGAAAAACAAAACTTACCTCATCTCTTTCCTCTCGAAGTTCACGCAATCTTTCTTCTGCAAGCCATTTCTTTTGTTCCTCGAGTTTCCTCTTATAGGCGCCAGTTGTAAACTTTTCTCTACCGCATAAAAGATGTTCGTCTTTCTCCCTCTCTTTGGCAAGCTTTCTTTCATAAACAATTTCGTGTTCTTTCTGTCTCTGTTCTGCCTTTTTCAGAAAACGCTGCACATATCTTGGCTGCGATCAGAAAAAATCAGAAGGAAAAAATGACAGCTTAAAAGGCTTTATCAAACCAAACATTCTTAACAACATTGGAAACAAATTTTTTATTCTGTAAGCTATGGACGAGCTTAAATCGCCATAGTTGTATGATCTTACCATGCTGTCTTGACGATCTTGCATTTTGGGAACTATAGTTTTGTGTTTCATGTCAGCATAAACATCATCGTAAGCAAAAGCAGAATGATCCTCTTCCAAGGCTTTCTTATGTTGCTCCTCATTCTATAAACACAATAGATTCAGCATAAGATCACTTAAACTAACCAGGACGAGCTAGTCTGATGGTAAAGGAGTTGCGGTTGCAACTACTGCCACTAGAGTTCAACTAGCACTGGGTTTATGCTAAAAATAGTATTAGTTCCGACTGGTATTGAGCCGAGGAGATTATTTGAGCCAAAAGCATAAGACACCTCTTGGTTAACAAAAAGAAAAGAAAAGTGAAAAAAATATCACCTAAACTACACTGGAGATGAAATTGAATTGTTGACGTACTTCTTTAAGAGATCTCCTTCTAAACATTGTTGTCTTCTTCTTCATCAAAAATTGAAGGAGGAAGCCTTGATGATGGTTGCTTTTTCTGAGATGGAGGCCGATATCATGGTTGCTTTTTCTGAGACGAAGCCCCTTATTTGCAACTCGTACTTCTTCAACTTCAATTTAGGGAATTTTTCATACCCTCGAAATCGATCAGTTAATCCGGTGAATTCGGGGCCAAACCCCTAAGCAAATCCAATTAGGGTTCCAGTTCAGATAGTTTTTACCGGTGTGATTGTGCGAGGAGGAAAGAGTCTAGGCAGAGGATGTATGTAAAGAAACTATTGTGTATAGAAGAGTTTCTCTGTCTTATTCATATGTGCCGTCAACTCCATATATACAAGATGATCGTCTAAAGACATTTAACCTAACTTCAATGTTAAACACTAATATGGATAAACATAAGGAAGATTTTATGTACATATCCCAATACCCCTCTTTAAGTTGGAGAGTGTAGATCACATACACACAACTTGCCAATAAACTTATCAAACTTCATCTTCCTGAGTGCTTTGGTGAAGATGTCAGCCAGTTGTTCCCGCGTAGAAATGTGCTTCGTCATGACAGTGCCTCAAGTAGTTCATCTCGTATAAAATGACAATCTTTCTCGATATGTTTCGTCCGTTTGTGAAAGACTGGGTTCACAGCTATGTGTAAAGCCGCCATACTATCAAAAAACAATGGCACATTAGCCATGTGTGTCATTCGCATGCCCAATAACAATCCCTTGATCCAAATAATTTTCTTCACCATAAAATTCATGGCCCTATACTCTGCTTCCACCGAGGACAGAGACACAACATGTTGCTTCCTCGTTTCGAAGAAATAGGTGATCCACCTAGATGAAGAAACCACCAACTAGTTGATTGACGTGTCAAGGGACAGCCTGACCCATCTGAGTCACACAAATCCACCAACGACTAAATCCACATTAGCATTGAGAAGGATACCTTGGCCAGGATTCCTTTTCAAGTACCTTACTACTCTTAAAGCTGCCTCCCATTGTGCTTGTTTCGGTTTCTTCATAAATTTTGATAACACATGCCCAGAGTATGACAAATCAGGTTGAGTAACAGCAATATAAATCAGCTCCCTACAAGCCGGCAATAGCCAGCAACATTCACCAGATCAGTTCCAACGTCTAGCGCCAAATTTTGGTTCTGTTCCAAAGGAAACGTGACCGGTATAGCAGCGGAAAGACTAATGTCCATTAGAATATCGATCACATATTTCCTCTGGCATATATAAATCCCTCTTGGACTCCTAGCCACACCAATACCCAAAAATGACTTCAACAATTCCAAATCCCTCATACGAAAACAGTTACTCAAGTATTCCTTGAAGGTAGTAATGATCACCAAAGAAGAGCCCGAAATAATCAAACCATTCACATATACCAAGACATGAAGACGCTTACCGTTGTTCTCAAGTCCAAAGAAAGAATAATCAGAGACTGACTCAGTAAAGCCATAATCACGTAGAGCAGCACTCAGTTTTGCAAACCAACATCACAATGACTCTTTAAGACCATATATCGATTTGCACAACTGACATACTTTAGTTGAGTCTAAACCTCTAAATCCTGGTGGTAATTGCATATAGAACTCCTCTTTCGAATCACCATGGAGGAACGCATTATGCACGTTCATCTGACTGACTTCCCGATTCCGAGCCGCCGAAACATCAAGGAATGAGACGACCGTTGTCATTTTGGAAACTGGAGCAAAAGTGATACGTCCTAGATACATACATGATCACTCAATCGGACTAAGGGGATATGAACTCACCAAAGGGAGAACTGGTGGATCAAATGGTGACACAAGAGGGGCGGAAAGTCTCTTGATACTACCAGACTTCAGTTGTTGCTTGATATGATGTACAAGTCCAACAAAGAAGGGTTTCTAAACGTTGCTTGATATGACGCACAAGTCCAACGAAATAGAGAATGTTTACGTGGAGAAAACTCAACAAGAAACAAGAAGTGTTCTAAACAAAGAACAAAGAGATAAACTCAAATAAAAGGGGAAAACTCAATGATTTAATTCGTGGCTCTTAGGCCCTATTTATAGGATTACAAGTTGTAGAAATCTAAAGAAGAATGTGCTAAAAACAAGGCATAGAAAATAGAAACAAAGACTTGACTAAATAAAGTCTTTGACTAAAACTTGACTGCCTCTTGATATAGCCACGACCAGGACTTTGAAAAGTGAAGAATATTCTCCTGATATGGGCCAAGAAATGTCTCTTTTAAGCCTGATCGAAATCCATCTTTTCCTTTAACCAATATTTTATCGGTTTCTCCATTTGGCCCAAACAAGTCTGTTTTGAATATTTTCGAAAACCATCAAGCCCAATGCTTTCCTGGAAATTTAAATCATGAATAATCTCCTTTGGCAAGATTGAATTGGTTATTGGTCCATCAGAAATAAGTTAGCCATTTTCAGTTTCTCGGGTGGTCGAACCAGCTCGGAAGATCGAACTAACTCGCTCAGCTCGTCCAAATGAGTGTCAATCCAGCCCAGCTCGTCTAGGATAGTTTCATTCCAGTTTACTTGATTATTCATCTCATTAAAGATAGTGTCAATTAGCTCATCCAGTTCTAAGGCAGTGTCGGTCCAGCTCACCTGAATGCGCACATGTCTGAATTCGCGAGAACTGAAGATCACCTGGTTTGTAAATAACATAACCCCCGCATCTGAACTCCGTTTGATATGATTCTTCTTCAAGGAGCTCCATAATTGATTTGAGAACAATCTACAAGTGATATCATTCGTAGAAGCCTCGTGTTTTGGAAGATATGAGTCAAACAATGAACATATATCTTACTGCTTCCCATGATCAAGCCAGACATGTCTGTGTTGCCCGGTGTGCTATCCAAGGGCGCATCATTCCCTCCCTCTTGAAAAGGATTTGACCTGAAATACATTTTACCTGTATCAAAAGGAAATGGACCAGGCAAAAAGAATCTAAAGAACATGTAAAATTTAGTGAAGGGAAATTTTGGAAAGAAACTTCCTTGGAGTATTGATGCCATTTTCTTTGCGTACATGCGTCTCCAAATCTCAGGCTGATAAGCACGGTCAATGCTTTCTCTTTTCTGAGGCTTAACCTTTTTTTCCTAGGCACTCAAAACAAACATTAAAATATCAAGATCATATGTGTAAGACATGTGCTTGTTCAAATAAGAAATCAAAGTGTCTTTCCGAAGAACATGTAGCACAAGTTCCAACCTTTCAAAATTCACATCAAAATAAGAATTAATGACTAGGAGGGTTTCCAGGCACGTGATTGCATATTTCCTAAAGAACCATTTCAAAACATGCACAATTTTCTCAGATTTAGAACACAAAAGATCAAGATCAGATTTAGAATAAGAATGGGCATGTTTCAAAACAGAATTACAACAAAATTCGGTTTCAGTTCTAAGTGATTTTGTTTTCTGCAAATACCTAACCATAAGCTCTTTCCAGGCACGTATTGATGAAAAAAATCATTAGTGATCAGTTCATGACTAGAAAAACTCAGATCAAAACCATTATCCTTAAAACAAACAAAGGAATCACAAGGTTTTTGGAAACATAAATCTGGTTGTTGCAAAGCAAGCTCAAATGACTTTTCAAGATGATCAAAACTTTTGCTATGTTTCAAAAACTGATCAAAGCTTAAAACAATATCAGAATGGATGTCATTGCCATTTTGAAATCGTCTTTGATCAAAAAGTTCATCAGGTTCAAACACTTTAAAAGAATTAAACATGTTTTCGAAAACAGAATCTGAAACACGAAATTCTTTTACTTTGTCAAAACCAAAACGTTTCACATCTTGAGAACTGATCTTAACAAACAATTCAAGCAGAGAATTAATCAAATCAGATTCCTCACAGTGCTTTGTGTACAAAGGAGTAGGAGCTGTGCCGGGATCAAAGCAAAGATGGTTCTCCATGTTGTTGGATGTTATGCTTGATACTTCCTCATCAAAGATTAGACCAAGGTCGTCTTCCTCATCAAAGATGTGACCTAGATCATCGTCCTTGGGTCTCCTACTGTCAAGCATTGGTCCTTGATGTGGGTAGTCGAATGGTTCTTCCTCAAAATCCTGTGAAACTAAAACAAGACTACTCGGATGCTCCAGTTCAAAACAAGTTAGTCCATTAGTTTCTTCATCTTCAAAAATAAAATCAGATTTTGGAGAATGAAGATCACATTCATCCTCACAAATGATCAAAGTTTCCAAAATCTCTTCATCATATTTATCAAAAATGGTAAAGAATCTGAAAAATCTTTTAGCTCTTCAAGGTTGTTTTCAAATTTATCTTTGAGTTCTTCACTGGTGAGTATTGATGATTCAGATACTGGTGCACGTGTGGTTGTGCTCTTATTTTTGATCTTGTTGACGTCCTTAAGGATTTTCATCATCTCTTTCTCAAAGTTGTCACAGATCTCGTGGACATCAAACCGACGAAAAAACCTCCTTTGATCAGCTTCATCTCTAGATGGTTTGAACTGCTCTTTGCACCTCTTGTTTGGCATCTTATGTGGTCTTCTTAGGGTTGGGCTTTCCTGTACAGTAAAAAACTCATAAAAAATATTCAACAAATTTTGAGATGAAGTTTGAGAAATAGCTTGTCGTTTGGATGTTTCTTTGTCATTTTTCTTGTGAAGACCAAACATCTTTATTCTGAAAATTACTCAACACAAAAAGTTAGCAGATAAAAATCTTCACTCTCTCAAGTGTTTAATCTCACCCACTCAAGTGTTTCTCTCAGATTTTAGCAGTCACTCAAGAGTCTCCTCTCAAATTTCTAAGAGAACAAATCAAGTAACTCAATGTTTTCTCCAAGTAAACAAGAGATGAACACAAGATAGAAAGATAAGAGAATTGGTTTTGAAATCCGTATTAAATACTCCAAGGCTGGATTTCTCCTCAGCCTGCATGATTTCTCTTCCACCACCTAGCCAAATAAATCAATTTTTTTGATAGATCTCTTTTTCTTTTTTTTTTCTTTTTTTTATCGAAGAATGGCAATAGGTTAAGTAGTGGCCCAGATTTGAGATAGAAAGAAGAAGAAGAAGTGTTTTAAAAATGGAAGATGAAAAGATAGTACCGGTTGAGTGGCTCTGATACCACTTGATACGTCCTAGATACGGACATGATCACTCAATCGGACTAAGGGGATATGAACTCGCCAAAGGGAGAACTGATGGATCGAATGGTGACACAAGAGGGGAGAAAAGTCTCTTGATACTACCAGACTTCAGTTGTTGCTTGATGTGACGCATAAGTCCAACAAAAGAAGGGTTTCTAAACGTTGCTTAATATGACGCACAAGTCCAACGAAATATAGAATGTTTACTTGGAGGAAACTCAACAAGAAACAAGAAGTGTTCTAAAGAAAGAACAAAGAGATAAACTCAAATACAAGGGGAAAATCAATGATTTATTTCGTGGCTCTTAGGTCTTATTTATAGGATTAGAAGTTGTAGAAATCCAAAGAAGAATGTGCTAAAAACAAGGCATAGAAAATAGAAACAAAGACTTGACTAAATCTTTGACTAAAACTTGACTGCCTTTTGATATAGCCACAACCACGACTTTGAAAAGTGAAGAATATTCTCCTGATATGGTCCAAGACATGTCCCTTTGAATCCTGGTCGAAATCCATATTTTCCCTTAACCAATATTTTATCGGTTTCTCCATTTGGGCCAAACAAGTCTGTTTTTGAATATTTTCGAAATCCATAAGCCCAATGCTTTCTTGGACATTTAAATCATGAATAATATCCCTGGCATGATTGAATTGGTCATTGGTCCATCAGAAATAAGGTTAGCCATTTTGAGTTTCTCGGGTGGTCGAACCAGCCCGAAATATCGAACTAACTCGCTCAGCTCGTCCAAATGAGTGTCAATCCAGCTCAGATCGTCTAGGATAGTGCCATTCCAGCTTACTTGAGCATTCATATCATCCAAGATAGTGTCAATTAGTTTATCCAGCTCCAAGGCAGTGTCGGTCCAGCTCATCTGAATGCGTACATGTCTGAATTCGTGAGAACTGAAGATCACCTCGTTTGTAAATGACATAACTACCACATCTGAACTTTGTTTGATCTGATTATTCTTCAAGGAGCTCCATAATTGAGTTGAGAACAATCTCCAAGTGATTTCATGCTAGAAGCCTCGTGGTTTAGAAGATATGAGTCAAACAATGAACATATATCTTTACTGCTTCCCATGATCAAGCCATGCATGTGTGTTTTGCCCGGTGTGCTATCCAAGGGCGCATCAAAAAGTCTAATTTTCGTCACTTCCTTACACCTGCCTATTACCACACGAGACGAGACGATCCTTATACCGTTCCAGAGTACCATCAGACCGAGGCTTCACTATAAATACCCATTTTACAAGAGATTGTTTGTTTACCTTTAGGTAGTGTCTCAGTTGTCCAAGTTTCATTTTCTTCGGGTGCATCGATCTCAAACCGCACAGTATCCCGCAAAATTTCTAACATTACAGCCTCAACATAAGTCTTAGGAATCTTATATGACGTCAAAGCTACATGATAAGTTCTATGCGAATCAGAGAACCGTTCAAAATTCACCATAAATGACAACTCATATGGAGCTGGTGAGACCTCATGCACTGGATTAATGGTATGAAGTACATAATCTTGGAGTTTTGTAGGAAGTCTTTCACGTTGTCCCTTACCTAGCGTAATTACCTATGTATATACCATATCTGATGAGCCTGGAGATTCTCGGTGTGAAGCAGAAGAAATCGATACTAGTGAAGGCTGAGACCCTGAGGCAATAAGTGAAGCATATGCATCTGGAAGACGAGAAGTGAGAGGTAAGTCCGAGCCAGTCCTTCGAGTCTCCACCTCCTCATAAAAAACATGAATGTCATCATCCTCTGTCTCAGACAAGTCATCCTCTGTATCTTGATTATACATGTTATAGTAGGTGATTCAAGGTCTGGTAATGGCACACCAGACTCATCAGAAACACCTCCATCATTTTCAGTATGCAGCATCAGATTATCATCAACTTCTCACAATGTCGGTTCCATCTCAGAAGGAAGCTGTTGTAACATAGGATCATTACCAGATGATATCGACTGAGCAAAAGGAAATTCCATCTCAGCAAAAACAACATCTCTTGAAGAAAATATCTTTCCAGTTTCAAGGTTGAATACACGCCAACCTTACTTTCCAGATGGATACCCAATGAACATCACCTTGCACACTCCGAGATGCAAACTTATCTCCCATATGTTTTGATTGCGAGAGTAGCATAAACAACCAAAGACTCGTTAGTGTATTAGAGGTGGTGGTCACTTATATAACTGCTCGAACATTGTCTTCCCTTAAACAAGCGCTATGTGGGAAGCAACCCACCCAAAGCATTAAGGATCGGCATCGGCATCCTATTAATTATGTAATAAGCAGTCATAACACATTCTCCCTAAAACTCCATAGGAAGAGAATCTTGAGCACGTGCCACTTTAAGTATGTCTCGATGTTTACGCTCAACCCGACCATTATGTTGTGGTGTACCCACACACGACCTTTCATCTATGATCCCCTTTTATCAAAAATGGATTCATACACATGAATTGGGTGCCATTTTCACTCCTAATGCACTTTAGCGATGTACTAAATTGTTTTTATACATAAGCAATGAAGTATTTTAGTGTCGTAGAAACTCCTTGCTTACTCGGAAACAAACACAACCAAACATTTTGAGAAAAGTCATCGAAAAGAGTAAGTAAGTAACTAGCTCCACAATGAGCCTTCATTATGTAAGAATCCCATAGATCACTATGTGCCATCTCAATTAAAGTCGTTGTTTTATTAGAACTTGTAGGAAAAATACTCCTTGTTTGTTTTGATTTTACACAAATCTCACAAACTTTATTCTAAAACTCTTATCCTTAGACAAATATGAAATATATAAACTATCTAAAACTCCATGAGAGGGATGTCCAAGACGCTGATGCCACACTTCTACAGACGCCTTGCCGTTCAAGTCATCACTCCAGCAAACTCCATCCCTCGCATAAAATACAGTCCCAACAACTTTTCAGCCACTCCAATCAGCATCTTGGTAATGTGATCCTGTATCAAGCACAACCGATCAGTAGTCTGCATAATACACCACTTATCCCTAGTCAATTGTGAAACAGAAATCAAATGGCATTTCAATCTACCCACAAACAGAACATTCTGAATTGTAAGTAACAATCTCAAAACAACAGTGCCTTTTTGTGTAGCAAGTGTAACTCTCCCATCAGGTAACTTAACTTGCAACTGAACCACTTCTCGAATATCAGATGTAAAACCGAGAGTGCCAGCCATATGATTCGTTGCACATGAATCAATAATCGAGAAGATAAGAAAGACATACCAGTTAACTTCCCATCATGTGGTTTGCGTTCATTCAGAAGAGTCAACAAAGATTTCCACTGTCGTCTATTAACCCTGTTAGTCCAAATCGATCACTCGGTGTAACTGCATGAACCGATTGCTGCTGATGCACCAAGCTCCCAGTAGACACAACATTAGCTCGCACAACAGGTCACTCTTTTTGGCTAGACTGTGATCCATGACCTCTTCCAGTCTGTGGTCCCGAAGATTGCTTACCACGTTGCTGCTCTCCCCAACACTCAGGATAACCCAACGTGCGAAAACAATTGGAGGCCAAATCTCTGTTATGTCCACAACTCGAGCAATGTTGTTTCATTCTTTCTTTCTTAGTAAGGTACTGCTGTTGAGAAGAACCTGATCCTTCAGTGTAACAAGAGTTCCCTGAGCCAGTAGAATAACGTCCAATTCGAACAACATGAGCAGAACTCTCATACTTCTCATCCATAATCCGATACGTCTGCTTTGAGTCTTCATCTTGAAGCAAAACACTGTATGCTTCATCAAGCGATGGAAGCATGTCTTGAGAGAGAAGATTTGACTTCACTACTCCATGTATAGCTTCATAATTCCCAGTCAAGAACTCCTGTAACTTATATTCTTGAAATTCACGTTCCGTCACAATTCGGATAGGACAACCCAAGCTATTGGACTGCCTGAACTCGGCAAGAGAAGTCCACAGCTGCATCAATCTTCCATAGTATTCTTCAACTGATTGTCCATGTTGCCTGCATGTCGCGCTTTCATTTTTGATTCTATGCACTCTTTGTCCATTTTCACTGAGTATCGGCGTCGTATATGATCCCAATACTCACTCGCCACATCAAAATTAGAGAGTGTTGATCGTATACTCTCTGAAATCGTGAGCCCCTTCCAAGACATAATTAATGCATTGTTAGTCCACCAATCCTCTAAATCACCCGAATCATCACTTGGTTTTGGGAACATGCCATCGACTAAACCAAACTTCTTTCAAGCCCTAAGAGTCATCTTCAAATTTCCAGACCACTCACTGTAGTTGGATTGGATCCTTTCAACAGTAGTTTAGAGATAGACGAACCTTGATTATCACTTGAGGATAGATCATACGGTGATATAGTCCTTCGTTGAATCTCAACCAGCAGATTCATCCCTGACATCGTCTCCATACCCTTCAATTCAATGATGATTCCACACATTTCTCTCCATATTTCTCCATTGTGTATCAAAGAAGAGAATAAACTGAGTATAATCAAGTATAAAGAACAGAGTAGAAGTCAAGAACACAATTGAAGTATAAGATAAATGCTCTAATACCATGTCAAGAAACTATTGTGTATAGAAGAATTTATCTCGTCTTATTCATATGTGCCGCCAACTCCCTATATACAGGATGATCGTCTAAAGACGTTTCACTTAACGTCAACGTCAAATACTAATATATGGACAAATACACTTAAGAAAAGTTTCATGTACATAATATCCCAATAATGTATAATCGATGGATGTATAATCGACGACAATCTAATATGTCATAAAATCCAATTTTATCCTAAAATATCCTTGTTAAAATGATTTTTTAAATTTAAATATAAAATATGGTTAGTTTCAAAAACAACCTTAATAAAATCATTTTCCTCGATAAGAATAGTGCACACGCGTAAACGGGTTGCTCTCTCCTTTCGTTCCCTCTCTAGTATCTTCCACTGAGAAGTTGTGAGAGAAATTCTTTTTTAATCTTCTGATTGTTTAGATCAGATTTTTGGTTTTTGATGTGATATAGTTTTGATCTGTTTATTGATTGTATCTTTCCGCTTGTCGGATCCTTTCTTTGCTTGGCGATTCTGTTTTGTTTTTGTTTGAATAATTCTGACGTGTTTGGATCTTGCCCTCTCAAGCTCCTTATGCGTTTTTTTAAATCCTGTTGAATTGAAATCGATTCTCTTTTTCTGGTCTATGTCTATACTTCTTTCAAGTAAGTGTAAATATTACTCTATTACAGCAGCCGTTGATTTGGCTTGGGAGTCAAATGACTTGGGAGAAAGATGAATAGATTGTTGCTTCAAATCAGTTAAGTTGGGTTTGGTTCTAGTAGAGTTAGGTTTTTCTGGTGAAAAGTTTCCTGACAAAGTTCTAAACTTCAATATCCAGTTCTTAATGTCCTAGCAATTTTAGAATCAATCTTCAGGACACTGGTTGAAGAAAGGAGCTTTGTTGGTGTTACACAAGCATATGGTTTTCCAACCTCACAGAGGAGGACAATTTGTTGACGGAGGATGTTTACACTGGAGAGACTTCACCGCTGGTGTTGATGATTGCAGATCCTCTATCACCGCATGAAATTCATGTGTTACATGATGGCCTTACTTTCCTACACGTGTTTACTATTTAGTTATATTATATTTGTTTTAATGTGAGAAAATCGGATACATAAATATGATGTAATGGGCCGTTTGCTGTTGTAATGCCCACTGTACCTTTTCATATAAATGAAGTTTTTTACAAAAGAAAAAGAATAGTGCACACGCCGAAAAAAGAAGAAGATAAGAATAGTGCACACATGACGTGATAATGACCAAGAAAAGAAACTCCAGCCAGTAAGCATAGTGGGAGAAAGAAGAAGTCAGCAAAGAAACGATTGTCCAACCTGTAGAAAAACGCATGTAGAACAAGTGCATGTAGAAGAGCTTTATGATACGAACGATTATCAGGATTTGTCTGCAACATCTAAGGTATGCATTTCATATATAATTATTACAATAGTTCAAGTATTACTGGTGTAACTTAGTTCTAATAGGATAATTTAGTACTCCTGGTATGATTAGTAATTTTGGTTTTATTAATAATATAATGTGTATGTGGCAAGAATGCCAAGCAATCCGACT
This sequence comes from Moricandia arvensis, assembly GCA_905132765.1. Classification (NCBI taxonomy): domain Eukaryota; kingdom Viridiplantae; phylum Streptophyta; class Magnoliopsida; order Brassicales; family Brassicaceae; genus Moricandia; species Moricandia arvensis. The sequence continues at coordinate 36,664 of CAJHQP010003652.1, forward strand.
TCATGAGTTATTTTTTTGAGAACACACATTACATCCAGACATGTAAGATACATAGTCAGTCTTATGTGACCAACACGATTGAGGTTATCAAAAAGCTTGGACCCGAGTTAGCCTGGTTCAAAAGCCACTCTCTGTTTCAACCAAACTTAAAGCTACTGGATATGTGGATGCTTCTCCTGGGAACTCCTATCGATGAAGACATAGTAGCTTGGTCTGCGGTTAATGGCGTGATGGTTATGTATTCCATCAGAGAGCATGGCCTCATCACGAGATTGGACTGCCATGAATACCTGAGAAATTACAAGGAGTTGGGAACTTTTAAGTTTGTGGATAAGAATCTTAAGCCAAGACGCCAAGAAACTATTAAAGTTGTGGAAGAGTAGCAATCTTCTACGATGGCTTGTAGGAATCGACTCAAGATGGCAGTGCTTTACTTCCTTACCACGGTTATCATAAGTAAGTTAAAGGTTGAAGGACCCATCGACGATTGGGTATTAAGAATAGTCGATGATTTGGAAGTTTGTAGAATCTTTCCTTATTCATGACATTAAGTATATGATGAATCATCTAAGGGAAAAACTCATATGACACATCCGTTTACCAAATTATAATTCCTTTAGAGGTAAATTTTTATCAGTATAATTTTAGTTGTTGTATGATTGGTTGGTTGACATACTCTTTGTCTAGGTGCTGGCATTTGAGTATATTCATGTTCTGAAGACTAAACATCAAAATTATGTAGCTGGTTGTAATAGTGATTGTCCCAAGATGTGTAAGAGTCAGTTCAAAGTATTGGTATGAAAGGTTATCCACTTGAGGATATATATGATACACTTATAGAAACTACGGTATGTACTTGTACTATAATTGTAAGTCAATTATATACAAGATGGTGTGAATGGTAGTCTTTTTGTATTTTCAGGTTGTTGACAATGTATTGGTTCCTACTGTGGACGAGGAAGTTTTATTGGCATGAATTATGAATGCAGATCCAGAGTATGAAACTGATGACATAGTAAGTGACATTTGGAACACGTGGCTTGCTACTAAATATAGAATGTATACAGTGAAAATAGTTGTATGAATTATATGTGGGGGCAAGAGAGTTCCCTAAGAAGAAAGACAAACACAAAGTGAAGGAATCATGGATGATGGAGCATCTTCCTCTAATTATGGGTTAGAGGAAATTTTGAAAGGTTTGGAAGAGAGGTTGATGAAATCAATGGCTGAAGTGGGTGTGAAGATGGAGACAATGGAGAGGCTCGACGGCATTGTGAAGAGCGAACATATTTTGAAAAAGGAGGTCATGAAGATGGACACAATGGACAAGAGGCTTGATGGTATTGGAAAAAAACAAAGTAATATAAGAAGAAGGTTAGGAAGATGACAAAGAAACTAAATGAGAAGGAGAATTTGAACAGTGAAGGTTTCAACAACCATTGCATGGATTTTTATCAGGATAAGATGCCTTTGAAAGAAGTGTATGCGAGGAAGAAGAAAAATAAGAGGAAGAAGAGGCTTGCACGATGTGGATGTAGAGATGGTTGAAGAAACAAAAATTGATGAAAAGAAAGAGAAAGGTGGAAAGAAAAAGGAGAAGAAGAAGACGAAGAAAAATAAGAGGAAGAAGCTACAGATGATGCAGAAGAAACCAAAATAGTAGAAGGAACCTGAAGTTCAGAAAACACATGCGATTGAGTAATTAGAAAGAGGAAGAAAACAAGAGATTGAGACCGATGGAGAAGAAACCAAAATAGTAGAAGGAACCTGAAGTTCAGAAAACACATGCGATTGAGTAATTAGAAAGAGGAAGAAAACAAGTGATTGAGACCGATGGAGAAGAAAAAGAACTGAAGAAGAGGCTTTGCTTGAAAAAGATAAAGAACCTGAAGAAGATAAAGAACCTGAAGAAGAGAAAGAAGAAGAGATTCATGTTGAATAAAAGAAAGAATAAGAGTGTTAGGTTGATGGAGGGAAAGAAGAAAAACTTCGGGTTGATGAAGAAAAAGAAGAAGAGCCTTGGGTTGATGAAGAAAAGGTACTTGAAGAAGAAGGAGAAAAGGAGGCTCAGATTGAAGAAGAGAAATAGAAAAAAGCAGGTAAGAAAGAACCAGAAGGAGAAGCGAAAGACACTAAATTGAGGAAGCTGAGAAAGAACCCTTGGAAGCTGAGAAAGAACCTGAGGAAGCTGATAAACTAGATAAAAAGGCAGAGGAAGAACCTGAGAAGGAAGAGTGTAAGAAATACACAGAGGAAGAGAAACAAGGGTGGATTCTCAACATTTGTAAGAGCAATGATGGAAATCTGGAGTACTTGCTTTCGAAAAAACGTATGGAACCGAGGGAACATCTGGAACTTCTCGGCTTGCTCTAGGTAATCATCATAGGTATAAGTGCAATTCGGTGAAGAATAATGCACCTAAGAAGAGAGGTAGACCGAGAAAGGCTGATAATCCATTAAAATACACAACGCCACTGCAAAAGAGGCCAAATTCACCATCATAGTGGGTGCATGATCCTTTCACCGAAGGGAAGATTGATGAGATCGACATGCCAAGGAAGAAGCCTAAAACAAAGACTTAGAAGACTCTTGGGTTAAAGTATTTTTGGACGTTTATTATATATCTCTGCTTTTGTAAGTTTAAAACTTGGAAGTTTGTTGTTTTGAACTTATGTAGGATGGTATGTAAAGCTTGGAAGTTTGTTCTTTTGACTTTTATGTATTGTGTGATGGAGTCGAAACACGTTTGGACTATTAGAATAATAGGTAATACTATGCGTAAAAATTAAAATTTGGGTTGCTAGGTTTATTAAATATTACTAAGACAAATAAGACATCTAAAATGGATAAAACATATTTAACACATTTATAAAACATGTTCAACACATGTCTGAAAAAATATTAAGGTAATATTTATTGATACTTAGTAGTAACCAGAGTATTAGTAATTATACATTGTTCATAGTAATACTTTTTGCAAACTTCAACATTATTAGTAACACCATGTGAAAAAAAATAGTAATTGAACACATGTATTTAGAAAATTTTAGATCCTATAGAACTTCTAAGTGGGCCAACATTTTGAAAATATGTGTGATTCAACTTATTTGGGCATTTTTAATTGATTTATTATGGTCTTACCATCAACACATTAGACTTGGAGGTATAAGTAAGTTTATGTGAAAACGATTAGTTTTATAACAACCTGAGAATTTCAAAGATTTTATGTATAATTTGATATATAAATACATATATATATATACACACACACATACACATATATATATATATATATATATATATGCAAAATATATGAGTTACATCTGCTAAAACTATATAATAATACGAGAGTATTGGATTCTTAGAAATATGCATAATAGATAGTAGTACAAGGTAGTTACAGTCGTCATGTTACACATAGTAGTTCGAGTTAACCAAATAAACCATAGTGCTCTAATTTCATCCGGTATAACCCAATTTGACATAGGAACATAATATAGCAGCCTATAATACATCAACGCTCATTGCTCCACCAAATGATATTTTGTACAAAACTCTTGTAAATGGAGCTCCCTTTCTTTGCTCAAAAACTTGCAGCAGATACTGCATCACACATGGGAATTTGTCTATAACAAAGCATTTACAACTGCAATTTTTTCTATCTAAATCAACCAAATAAACTTTTTCGTCACTACCAATGACAGTGTACTTAAGATGGAAAATGTTTAACTCAGTAACCTCTAAAAGCCTTCCTTTCACACTTATTTTTGACATTTCCTTTTCCATAATAGAAATAACCTTTTGTATGTATGGTATTTCAGCTGACTTTTTCCTATGTTTTGTTAAACCATTCAACTAATTTTGTAATGATGACATCAATCATCAGTAGTAAGTAATATTTTCTCGCTCCCTTAAGAACACCATTAATATATTATGTTGCACTAGTTGTGTCACCATCGTATTTGTTTCCTCGAACGTAACATCTACTCATTTTCACACTTCAACACTTTTCTCCAAATACACAGCTGCAAAATGATATTTTCTGCAAAAAACACCGTAATGATCCATGAACTCATCCTCTGTGTAAAATGTGCACAATCTCTAACTTATGCATGCAAGTATATTTTTGGTTGACAGCATGTTCTTTAGAATTTTGATACAAATGTCAGATACAATACCCATGTTCGGTCGTTGGGAACACCTCACATATTGACTTGATCAAGCTTTCATTTATATTCGAAATAAATACCAATCCGGAGACATATGATATCATTGACTTCAACTGTTTCATAAACCATGTCCAACAATCATCTTCCTCACCATTAACTACACAAAACACAATTGAGTAGTGGTGATATCATAATCCTGAGCAGTCATAACAAATAGAACTCCACCATAAACATTTTTAAGATGTGTTTCATCGACAATAATAACTTTCATCATCGCTTGAAACCTTTCTATGGATTCTCTTAATGCAAAAAATAAATACTTAAGGTTTTGTCAGAAAACAAAATTTTTGCGGTTTTGGCGGGAAAGTTCATTCTGGTGGAATAATGCATTTTTGCGGGTTTAACAGAAAAGTGCATTTACGGGTTTGACAGAAAAGTGCGATTTACAGTTTAGCAAAAAAATGTGTTTTATAGTTTTTACGGTTTTGGTGGAAAATTTGCGGTTTTGGCAGAAAATCTGCTTTTTACGGTTTTGGCGGTATTGACGATTTTACAGTTTTGGTGGGAAAAATGCATTTTAAGGTTTTTTTTTGGGAGGGGGGGGAGTGTGTTATGTGGTTTTGGCGGAAAAAGTGTGTTTTTGCGGTTTGGGCGGTTTTGACGGAAAATTTCGTTTTTTACGATTTGACAAAAAAAATGCATTTTTACAGTTTTGGCGACAAAGTACGTTTTTCAGTTTTGGTAAGAAAAGTTGTTTTGTGATTTTGGCAAGAAAATGCGTTTTTGTGATTTTGGTGAGAAAATGTATTTTTTGGTTTTGGCTAGAAAATACGTTTTGGCGGTTTTGACGGAAAAAAATGTTTTTACTGTTTGACAAAAAGTGCGGTTTACACTTTTGGCGGAAAATACTTCCTAGCTTTTAAAAGGGAAAATTCTATTTAAATACCGAACTAAATTTAAATAAGCTTATTAATACCCCAACTATTTATGTGCCCATTTTAATATCCCAACTATTTATTTTACCCAAATTAATACATTAACTATCAACCGTATACTTATTTTCGATCGTATACGAAACAGAGGTTACTGTAAATATAAACGGTGTTTTAATTCCGTCTTATATTGAACACATTGTTAATTGTAACTGTACACTGATTAACTGATCCAACTGACTCAAATCCAATAAATTTCGTAACCCAAACCCGACCCACAACATCCAAACCCAATTAATTTCTTAAACTAAATCCGACCCAAAACTTATGATTAAAAAGTTAAACTAAATCCGACCCAAAACTTATGATTAAAAAGACCAAAATTCCCAAATCGACTCGACTCCAAACCTTAAAATCTGAAAAACTCTGATGAACACTAAATCGAAGTAGTTTGAGTGGTTTCTGGCAAAACGAAACAAGATGAGGTATGCTTATGTCGTTTTTGGTTGAAATTTCATGTTATTGTCTTGGTTGTGACAAGTTTTTGTCGGGTTTCATAGTGACGATGATGGTATCATGAAGCTACACATCCATTATAGAGGTGTAATGACGATGGAAGGGAACAAGCGATACTATGTTGATGGTTTGATTGCACCAGATATGGTTGTAGATCCCGATTACCTGACACTCTCAATTTTTGAAGATTTAAACAAAAACCAAGATGTTGTGAGCGATGAGAAGAAAGTGTGGTATAGACTACCTAATGAAGAAATGTCAATGGTGAAGTCGATATGGGAAGACAAAGATAATGAGATTCTGAAGATGGTTTTAGAAGCAAAAGACACTGGAGAGGTTTACATCTATATCGAACATGAGTCTCCACCAAAAGTTGTTGACGGTTCGAATTTGGTAACTGATAACGAAGCCATAGAAGATTGTCTGGACGATGGTGAGAAAGCTAATGATGAAGATGATAGTGATGCTGAGGATAATGGAGAAGAAGAAAGTGATGGTGATAACCTTGAAGCAGAAACTGATGAAGAATTATAGAGGAAGAAGTTCATTGAGAGGAAGAACGAGGAGTACAATCAGAGGAAGAGTATGGAATTTTAGGTGAAGGAGCTCTTGACCCACGATTTGGAACCTTTAATGAATCTGTGGAAACTGAGACGCCTACACTCCTTCTTGAAGCACCACATGTAGTGAATATCGACGATGATGAAGAAGTTGATAGTGAAGTCGAGACTGAGAAACCAATTCCCGCTGGTGAATATCTTGATTATCCTGAAGACACTGATAAAGAATGTTATAACTGGCAGAAGAAGGATAGCCGTGGAAGATGGTTCAAAGGGAAAAGCAAGGCTGATTATGATAAGCCTCCTTACTTATGGTTGATGCAAACATTCAAAAATGGGGATAAGTTCAAGGATTAATTATTGAGGTATGTGTTGAAAACTCAATATGATGTGAAGTTGAATAAGTGGCAACCAACAAAATATGCAGCAATATGCACACACGAGAAGTGCAAATGGAGAATATATTGCTCGTTGGAAAAGCCTATTAGGAAATGGATGGTCAAAATGTATGAGGACGATCATAATCATCTGCCAACAGGAAGAGCAAGGATGCTCCAGCGAGGAACTATTGCCCGGTTGTTCAAAGAAGAGGCAAGAAGAAGACCTGAAATAAGGAGCTCTGACATCAAAGATGAGCTGATGCAAAGGTAAACATATCAGCTTCTATATATAAATGCAGAAAAGCGAGAAAAAATGCATTAGATATGGTGTTAGATACTCAGAAACAGCAGTTTGCAAAGTTGTGGGACTATGAGGCTGAGTTAGTAAGAAGTAACAAAAATGTTACTATGGAGATTGTCATTGTCGAGAAGAATGGAATCAATGTATTTGAAAGCTTCTATATATGCTTTGAACCACTAAGAAGAATTTGGAGGAAATGTTGTAGGCCTTTGATAGGCCTTGATGGTGCCTTCTTGAAGTGGGCGTTGAAGGGAGAGATATTATCAGCAGTGGGTAGGGATGAAGAAAACATGATTTATCTGATTGCTTGGGCTGTCGTAAGAGGAGCGAACAAGGACTCTTGGGAATGGTTCATGAAGAAGTTGTCAGCTGACTTAGATTTGGGTGTTGGTGATGGAATTACTTTTATTTCTGACAAACATAAGGTATGTTCATTCACTGCTATCTCTTTAAACATGTGAAATATAATGTCTAATATTGTTTGTATTTCGTGTATATGCAGGTTTTGAAAGTGGCTCTTGCTACTGTTCTTCCAAACGATGAGCACAGAAACTGTGCTAAGCATGTCTATGGTACTAGAAAAAGAAATATGGAGATCTTGATTGCAAGCCTTTTTCTGGAATGTGGCTTACAGTAAAACAAAGGGAGAGTATGATTTGCACATAGAAGAACTGAAAGCATTTGATGTCGACGCACATGATGATTTGTTGGCAGCTGATCCTACAACTTGGTGTCTTGCTTTCTTCTCGGGAAATGCCAGATCGGGTCAGGTTTGTAACAGCTTATCCGATAGTTTCAACAAAACTATCAAAGGAGCAAGAGAACTACCTTTCATTAATATGCTGGAAAGCATTACAAGACATGCTATGACTCGTATTTCTCGGAGACTTAAGAAAGCACGAGGTTATATATTTCCTTTCCCGAATAAGGTCGCAGATGTCCTGGAAGAAAATCGAAGAGCGAGCAAGGATTGTACTATATTTATAAGTTCAGACAACTTGTTCGAAGTTCAGTTGCACGATTGTGGGTATGAAGTCAGTCTTCTTTTCCGGCATTGTGCTTTTCGTGAATGGGACCTAACTGGGATACCTTTCCCTCATGCGATATGTGTCATCCATGACAACCACCAACAGCCAGAGAAGTAAGTAAGAACAGTGCTTTTGTAGATCCCTAATACAAAACGGATGTTTGATCTAAGTAACACTGAAATCTAATTGTTTTAAATGCAGCCATGTAGATCCCTACTACAATACTGATGTGTGGATAGAAAATTACAGCGACAACATCAAACCAGTTAATGGAGAAATATTTTGGGCAAAAACCGATAAAGACCCAATAGGAGTTCCAGGTTTTAGGAAGATGACAGGGAGACCAAAGAAAAAGAGGATAAAAGCAGCTCATAAGTCTCCTTTCTAAACCAAATAGAGTGACACGAGATGGCACGATGATATCGGGTGGAAACTGTAAAAAGACTGGACACAATCGTACAACATGTAAAGTAAATGCTTTTGTTGTCCAAGGCCCATCACACAAACGTGGAAGACCTCGAAAGATAAAAATAAGACTATCAGTTCCTCTATTTTCTTTTTAGTTGCTTATGAGATGTTTTGAACATGTTACAATCTTCACCATAACAGGTTGATGGATGCATTAACCACCCCCCCCAAAAGGTGCAAGACTAGTCTATCACAGTCCTCAAATCCACAATCTACTCCCAATCAATCACATGCTTCAACTCAACCTTCAAGCATTGCTCCTCAACCAACTACAGGGACACAATCTCAGCCACCACTCTCTAGTGTGCCTACTGGTCGTGGACGCGGCCGTCGGGGAAGACCTCCTGGAAGAGGGCAAACACGTAAGGTGACAGTGCCAAGAGGTGTTGGAGTGTACATGTGCCCCTTCTCTGACCGTGTTTTTGAATGTTTTGGTCCTACTGTAAGAGAGGTTGTGGGAAGCTCTTCACATGGTCCAAAGCCACGCAAGTAGGAAGTGTTTTCATTTTTCCTTTTGTGTATCTGCAAACTTTACTTTTTCCTTTTGTTTATCTGCAAACTTTACTTGTTCCTTTTGTTTATCTTTAAACTCTAGTAGTTCCTTTTATTTAATGTGTAAACTCACTTCTATTTATTACCATGTTTTGAACACCTTTTAGAACCAAACTACCATCTCATTACTAAACATAACAACATTTCAATCCGAACACAACAAAATATTTCAATCCGTCAACAACAAAATATTCCAAGCCGAAAACAACAAAACATTACAATCCTTACAATCCGAAAACAACAAAACAACACTACAACTGAAACCATTACAAATTACTTAAGAGCATGGACAATCATAGCAGTGACACAAACAAACCCAACCCACGATATGATCACAAATGGTCGACAAAGCTTCTCCTTTTCAATGCTCAATGCAAGCTCTTGCTTCAGTTTCTCAGTTTTGTTTGTCTCACAAACTGCAGTTTCAGAATTTTGGACAACTGATTCGATTTCCTTACCTTCTTGACAGGCCAAAGCTCTTACCTTCTTCAACTCATCTGTTTGGCCACGGATTACGTCTCTTGCTTCCAGTAATGCAGTTTTCTTCTACCCATGAGGCTTCTCAACATCGACCCATCTGAAAATTTTTGCAAGACTTCCACTTCGCATCTCCACAGCCGTTGAATCTTCTCCCCGGATTATCATCCATCCATGCTTGCCTCACCGGTGAAACCTTTCCACAAAAACATCTCACTTCTTGTGTTCCTCCACTGCTTGCGTTGGAGCCAGATAAAGATTCGCTTGGATTCATTTTTTGTCGTTTGTATGAGAGTTCTATTACAGATCTAGAGTTTACAATTGGGGATTCTTTATAATATAGATCTCTTTTAACCATGGTTAGTGGGTTAACACGAAATAAACGTCTGTTTAAAGTCGTCGTTAGTGACATTTAACTCTGTTAACTCGAGACTGTAACATGATAACACGGTTGATAGTAAGTGTATTAATCTGGGTAAAATAAATAGTTGGAGTATTAATATGGACACATAAATAGTTGGAGTATTAATAAGCTTATTGAAATTTAGTTCGGGTATTTAAATGAATTTCCCCCTTTTAAAACTCTCATTTTAAATTTTGTTGTAATGTTCTTCTAATTTTAAAATTATATTTAAATAGAGAAAATAGATCAAAGATTTATAATTAACGATATTACAATTAGAATAAGGATAAAATCCATCCATCCAATAATCCATCAGTTATAATCGGGTTATGTACTTAACCTTATAATAAATTATGATTTCAAATCGTGAGCCCCAAAATTAATATCTTTGTTCTTTCTTCGTCTATCTAGAACTATTCAAGTGTTTTCGAAGAAATCGCGAAACTAAAGAAAACTAAAAAAAACTGAGAAATGATAAATGAACTAAACAAATAAATTTCTTCTTTCATCTCAATTTTTATTTAGAGGAGAGTCGTGTCCTTTCAAGTAAGAAGTTATACCTTACTCTATTCATAGTTTGGAAAACAAACTAGTAGAATTATGGATAACTACTTCGTTTGATAGGAAAAATGTTATTGATTGATCATAATTAAGTAATTGGATATAGGTTGGTGATGTGTTTGTTGGTTTCAGATAGAAGTAGCTAAAATTAGTCTGACTATTTTTGTAATACAACTTATCACCATTGTTTGTTTGTAGCATGATTCTAAAGATGAACCGACAACAATATAACTCATGAAAATTTACTTCCCGCCAATGGAGTATAAAAAGAAGATAAAGATATGGATGAGTTGTTTTATCCCTAAAGCTTTGAAAACCCAAGAGGATTTAACCCGCCCTCAATAGCGTAGAGGGGAACCGGTTTGATAAGCATTCCCAATTAACACATATTCCACATGCCATAGGGAAACAACCATAAGTTTATAGGCATGTGGATGCTCCTGTTTTGAACGTCATGCATTGAAAATGAAAAAAAAATGTTTGTGTGTCGTGAACGGTTGTCCCATCCACTATGGTATTAAGGAACACACGCTGATATCATGATTAGACTGCCAAAACTATTCAGTGAAATACAAGCAAACCTGAAGCATGAAGTTTCCGAGGAAGTATTTTTGGTACTAGAACAACAATAAGATATCAAGACGCGAAAGAAAAACTTGATGAAATGGAACCTTCTCGTGATACTTTGAAGATGGCGGTCTTGTATTTCTTAACCAACATTATTATCAGGCAGATAAAACCGGAGCAGATGCCCCTTATGTGGAGCCATTCTTTCTTAGAGAATGGATGATCTCAATTTATGTAAGAAATTCCCTTGGAGAAGATTGTCATTTGAACACATTCTAAGGGAGATCTTGCACAATATGTATCCTTTTGGAGGGGTCGTTAAGGAGGGTGTGATACGGACGATTCCTGGTTTCTACGAAGGGACGTTTATTTGGTGGTATTAGTCATTGTTTGGCTTTCTATGTTTTGTTATTCTTTATTCCTTGTTATCATTGCAGTGAATTGAGAGCATCATTATCGCATCTATGAAAAAGAATCTTTACTAGTTCGGATAACGAATATCGATGATAAGTGTGGTTTTCACAATCGCCAACTTGGACGTTTTGTGGAATGTATTTGCTTCTCCTCCTTCGAAACGCAAATTGCTTCTTGCTAGGTTTTCGGAGATTGGCGGGAATAACATCATTCAACAACTCAGGGAGAATTTGCGTAAGCAACTTAAATGCATTTAGAATTTTCAGCTCACTTTCGGGTGTTACCTGTCCAATGATTGGATCGCAGCAATCTGTCTTCTCCTTCAGCATATCCACGTAAAATGTCACCCAATGATCGCCAGAAACTTGAAGCACTCCATACAAGTGATCCACATCTTCCAACCACTTCAATTTTGTTTCGGAGTCATGGGGAATCCTACCGTTTGTTAATTATTCATAACTAGTGCCTTTGAATTTCATCATATGCGGTTTTATCTTGAACTGCTTGTAATCGTGAATCCATACACAGAGAAACCAAAGGTCAATAAAGGCAATGTTCTTGGACCAAAATGGGTTGGGATCTCGCATGAACATTCCAATGAGGACTCTAATATACAAATCAGCATGCTATACAAGGAAGATCAAATCAGTCATCAAATAATATTTGACTCAGTCGTAAAGTATCACAATTCATCCACCAAATAAATAATAACTCAGCCACATAGAATATATAACTCAGTCGTAAACTACTTAACTCAGCTGTAATGTAGACTTACAATATCAAATAGCCATCCATATTCTTTGTATGGCCATGGTCTTTCAGTGTTGAAGATTTTGTAGAAGTCACCTTCCTTGTCAGGTGTTAATTTACCTCATGGTTCTGTGAATGGAAAGTTCCTAACGTATTCCATAAGTTTATGTACTTTAGCACCACTTTAGCACCACTTATATTCCCGCTGAAAGTTCAAAATTATTCTTCATGCACGTCGTTTCATTATCTCCAATTAAGTAGACCACTTAAGTATTGAACATTTCTCCATCTAGCTAAAAAGAATCTGTTAGCCACTCCTCACTTACAAACAAATAAAATCAAAGTATTAGTTGAACCAATGCAAGAGAAGATGTTAGCCAAGCTAAACCAAAAAAAGTTTCAATGACTTAATTGAGAAAAAGAGTCTGATACATATACATTAACATCATCAACGGTAAATAAATTTTATTCAACTTTCTTCGCATATGTTGTTATTTCAGTAAGTTGTCGTATATATTTAATTACATTATATATATATATATATATCTAAAATTTATGAGATTTAATTTTTGTTATGTTTTATTTTATATCTCCTAACTTCTAATTTCTTACAAAAAATATAAAATAATATAATTATTTTTAAATATATTTTATAAATCAAAATAGAAACAAATAGACTAAATTTAAATATTTTCTATATATCTTTTAAGAAATGTGAATTTTTTATATATTTTGAATAGCACACGAATTGCACTATATATCTTTAACTTTGTGCACACGAATTAAGGAAATAATTAATTTTACATATTTTCTATAAAAAACACAATTACCTATACACCTAACCATATTTCAACCAATAGAAAAATAAATTGCACTATAAAATTAATAAATTTTACATTGAAAGTCGAAAACGACACTTATTTTGTAACAAAAAAAATCTTTATTACTATACTTAATATGAAACGGAGGGGGTATTAAAGTTTTAACTTATTAACCCGTAGTTTGCCTACGGTCGACCCAATAACCAGGTGACCCAGAATTTTGCCGATTTAGTGTCCGAATCGGATTTAAAAACATTGCGAACAAGTATCATTCATAAAAGGTAAAAATAAATATCTGGGTGGTCTCTAATCATTATTACAAAAACATAAAAGAAAGTACATGGATGATCAAAGAAATGTGTATGTATCATAATTTCCTTATTAGCATTTTACCTTAACAAAATAAAACTCCACAAAAGCACAAACAAAGAGAAGCCAAAGATCATACAAATCGTGTCTTGAGCTTTCTCCTTCCTCTCTTTCTTCTCCCTCAAGTGTGTCTTCATCTCCATGTATTCCTCATACCTTCCTTTACCTCTTCTTCTCTCTTCACCATCACCATCTTTACGACATCTTTTTCCTTCCAACAGCAATTGTAAGATTACTAAACTATCCTTCCCTTTCAAACATCTCCCTTCTATGTCCTCTATTTGCAACCTCACGTCCCTCACGTGCACTTCTCCTCCCACCTCTTCGTCCACCTCCTTCCACGTCTCCGCCGATCCACACGACACAAGCACCGCTACCTCCGCTGCGTTTTTCTCCCCGGCCTTCGGAACAATGGTTGAAAATCTTATCTCTAAATCTCCGGTCAACCAGTTCCGCTTGGCCGAAACAGCATTTCTGCTAGATATATTCGCCGCACGTTTCTTGATCGGATCAATTACTATCCAATTAAGCTTCATGCTATCTTCCATGTGTCTCACCCACGCTTCGTAATCTCCACCCGGATATCGAATCCGGGTCTGAATCGATTTTTTCTCGGCGAGCATGTCGACTAGAAACGGAGCCGACAAAAACCATCCTGCTTTACCGGTCTCTGTGTCCGTCTCTTGAACCTTCGAGTAGATTAACTCTCCTTTGTAATAAAGGTCAACGGCTGAGATCAGTCCAGTGGTCGATGGATCATGTTTCTCCGACCACGTGTATTCAGTGAACGGGTACGAGTCAGCGAAAAAGGAACGGTAACCGGAAGGGAAGGAGGAGATGGCTTCAGCGACACGTGGATCATTTATGGAAGGCCACGTGGCGGTGGAGATTTCCCTCCAGAGTTTCTGTTTATTGCAGAGTGTTCCGAGATAAGTGGAGGTTGATGCGATGGAGGCTAGCGTCGGACCGTCGAGTCTGGTCAAGATTTGGGTTTGGATGATGTCAGGATGAAGTGTTGAGATTGAATCACCGATGCTGCATTCGACAGATCCCATTTAGGAAGGAGGGAGGGAGGGAGGGAGTGAGAAATAAATAAATTTTATGGTCGGGTGAATAAGAACTAGGTATAACGAGATGATTATGAAAGATATTTATAATATATAATGAATGAATTAGCGATATGAAGAGATGGAGTAAGGCGATGGTTCAGTCAACCGTTGCTCTTTTAGGGTATGATTATTGCAAGTTTCTTAAGCTGAGTTTCTTATGAAAAGTTAAAAACTGTTTTTTAGTTTTTTTAAGAAAAATTAAGAAACTGTTTCTTAAAATACAGTTTTAAGAAACAGTTTCTTAACTTTTCTTAAGAAAACTAAGAAACAATTTCTTAACTTTTCTTACGAAATCCAGTTTAAGAAACATGCAATAATCATGGCCTTAGACTCTTCTATTTCAAGCTGCATTATTCTTCTTATTTTGTATTGTTTCTATGGATTAAAATGTATACACGCGAACACACATGCCCCATTTGCTTTTCAGAAAAAGACTTTCTTCTCTACATTTAAGTTGTAATAATTTTCTTTCTATTTATTTTATTTATCATACGAAATATATATATATGCACTTTTGTCGACAAATATTTATGGTTTGCCGTCGGGAGTAGAAGACGACAACCATCCCGATTTAGATGAAAGTTTGATATTTGAACAAAAAATCAAATATTTTAATTTTACGGAGTTATTTGGATCTGAATTTGGTTGACAAATTTGGTATTCCTTTTTATTTTAAAATCATACTTCATAAATACTTTCATATTTTTGGAGCGAATTAAAATAAATTCCACACCTAATTTTAGATTATGATGATACTTAAAATATTTAGTTGCTCTTTACTTAATTTTAGATTATGATGATAATTAAAATATTTAGTTGCTCTTGATTACCAGTTTTTCTCCTATGTAACTCATTTATCATTTATAACTACTGTATTGTATTTATTAAAATTTATTATTTATATTAATGTTAAGTCTAATCTTATTTTGTACTCTTTCTTTGATTTAATATTTGTGTTAAATTGATTCCAAAGAAAAAGAAACTTATCTTAGTAGAGAGGTCACGTAATCCCTGCAACGAATTTCATATTTCCACGTTGCTTTTATTATTCCGGTTGACTTTTCAAGCTTTTGGGTTTTGGTATATGAGAGAGTTGCCCATATTTTAAACAAGACATTCTTGATATTTTTTCTCATGGTCGGTTAAAGGGTTCTTCACCAACGTTAATTAATAAAAGACGAAATAACTTTGATTGTCCCAGTCAGAACCGGTGGTCTAGCAAGTGGCGCATTATTATTTTCCGAACAGTTAGTGGCTCTTTCTTTTCACACTATTAAATTGAGGAATAATGTCGTAGTTTTCTCTATATTGGTGACGGAAAATTCCTTATAAATATACGAACTAATTTTGATATGTTAAAAAATACACAAATTATTAAGGTTTTTATTTAATATACAGATTAGTTTTGGTTATTCTATTTAATACATGAACTGTTAAAATTTAAAAGTTTTCCACCTCATTTTTGTTGTAATCATGTTTGTTGGTTGTGTCTCCGTAATATTTTCTTTCGTCTGTTATATATTTCAAGATTTTCAGAGAATTTTTTTATTAATTGCATTTTCTGATCATTTTAGAAAACATCTTCTTTTACCCGGTACTTCTAGTTGTGACCGAGCTCGTCCCCGGGATAACTAGTCTAAAAGTACCAAGTCAAAAAGATATTCTCTAGAATGGTCAGAAAATGCAACTAATAAAAAGATTCTCTAGAAATTTCGTAATCTATAATAGACAAAAGAAAAATCACAAAGACCCAATCAACAAGCATGATTACAACAAGAATAAAGTGTAAAACCTCTGAATTTCAAAAGTTCATGTATTTATAAGGAAACAAAAACTAATTTGTGTATTAATTAGGAAACTTTAATAGTTTGTGTATTTTTTAACAAATCAAAATTGATTTGTGTATTTATAGAATTTTCTTAATTAAATATTAACGGCGTTTTGACACTCCGTTAAACAGAGTTGATGCTATCAAAATTGAAGTAGAAAACTTCCGAATTTAAAAGGTTTATGTATTTATAAGACAACCAAAATTAATTTATGTATTAATTAGAAAATTTTAATAGTTTGTAATTTTTTTACCGAATTAAAATTAGTCAGTGTATTTGAAGAAATTTTCCCTATTGGTAATTGGTAGTGGTACTATACTATTTACTATTTTTTTTTTGAAACACTAATAATCTTCTGTATTAACTGGTAGTTATAGAAGAACAACGAGTAATGTGGAGTTTTTTTATTATATTGGTAATGATACTATTGGTATTTACTAACAGACCCCAAGAGCATAATTATTAAAACCACAGATATTACCATAAAATATGAGAGTTAATTTCTTATGTTAAACTTTCATTAATTTTCATTATTTTTTTTCTTAAATTTTTGGAAGAATTCTAATTTTCCACAAATTTGATATCAGCTTTCAAATTTATCATTAAAATGACTATTTTCATAAATACCATAAAATCTTGATGAAAAATGCTAAACTAAACTTCTTAAATTATATATAATTATTTAATAATCATTTATAAAAGTTTATAAACCCAACCTCACTCTTTAAATACTAAACTTTAAGAAATAGTCACTAAAACCTAAACTCCAAATTTTAGAATATTTTTGATAGAAAATATTTTTTTTTTTAAAATGGTACCTAAATTATAGTATTTCAAACACTTTTTCTATTTTTAATAATAATACTATTTGTAGGGGATTTTAGTAAAGGAATATTTGGATAAGTGCTTCAATATACGATTTTAATTTTAAATCTTTTTAAAATTTTTTAAAACTATAATATTATATAATTAAATTGACTAAAGTATCCAACTGAAATATATTTAGTAATATTGTAGTAAACATGATCAATTTTAGAATTATACATTTTTATTACTTTTCAAAAAAATCAACATCAGTCCCTTTTAATTATTTTTATAAATAATATATTAATATTTATAATATCATATTGTTGAAAAATAAATCTTATTAAATATAATTTATATTTCTTTTAACTGAAAGCAAAAATAATAAGCATGCTAACAGTTATTTTCTTGTTCGGTATTTTCAACCAACTTATCTGGGCATGCAGGTTTTTAATCTTACTGATGTATTTTATAAATTTTTAAAAATCCAATTTATAGGTTAATATTACAATTGTTAATCATTTTATAATTTTTTTACTTTTCCTCTTTTTTATTTACGTCTTTTTAAACACCGATGCAATTTATAAGACAGTAAAACATAACCACATATCAAGTATTTATGTACAGAAATAAAATTAAAATATAAATATCAGACATAAGAAATTACTCAAAAACTTTGAAAACATCAAACCAAAGTAAAAACAAAACAAATAAAAAGTAATAATCTAGTCTAGAAAAAAAATTAAATTGACATAGAGATAATTTATATTTGGTTTATTTGATAAATATAACAGAGATTTATTTTAGTATTTCATAAAATGAAATTTCTTAGGATAAAAATAGGAAATGATAACTTTATTATAATGTAATTATTTTAAGAATTTTTGGTGATACATGCATTATGAGAATTGAGAACAACCATTAAAGTATATAAGATTTGCATGGTTTCTTCTAAAGTTCAATTGTGCAAAACGACTAACATATTCCTTTTTCATAGAGGTGTAAAACGGTTCTTAACGAAACCATATCGAAAACATATGTTAGCTAAAACATTTGGTGCTAATAGTAGTGAGTATGCTTTGGTATATTTTTAGATCTTTGATAATTGTGTCCTTTTTATATTTTCAAACAATACATACGCCAATGATGTCAAACTATTTTCTTTTCATTTTTTTGGTTAATTGGTTTATTATAATTATTTATAATAAAATATTTTTTGAACCACTTTTTAATATTATAATCAAATATATACTATAAAATAATAAATATACATAATATATTATTCATCAAAAGTAACATTGTCTTTAGTCGTTCTAATTTTTAATGTGAAAACTTAAAGATAGAATATTACTTCACATATAAAAATATAGGTAGGTAAACATGATATAATTCCATCTAGTTCTCTATTCGTCACCAATATATTCTTGGATGTAATTTAATTTTATATATTTTGTTTTTAATCTTATTATTTCATCTCTTTCTCTGGCCAACATCAATTTTGATTTATCTATGGAATTCTGCCATGTCTATATTTGAATCACATTAAAATATAGAAAATAAAGATTAAAAATAAAAACACAAATATAGCATCTTCAAGAGTACCATCTGAAGTTTCAATCCCCCGAAAGCAAGAAAATTTTTAA
Organism: Moricandia arvensis; assembly: GCA_905132765.1. Taxonomy (NCBI): domain Eukaryota; kingdom Viridiplantae; phylum Streptophyta; class Magnoliopsida; order Brassicales; family Brassicaceae; genus Moricandia; species Moricandia arvensis. The sequence continues at coordinate 55,317 of CAJHQP010003652.1, forward strand.
ATAGATTTACGATCTTTTTTTTCTTAACACTGTTAATTATGTTATTATAAGTTATAAAAAAATATTATGTATACCTCATTACAATTGGTATCTACTTGTCTTATAATAATTTACGCCTATCGGCATCATTTTGAGCCGTCCTATGAGATCCATCTTATCGATACTTCTTACGTTTTGCTAAAAATCTGTTGTAAACTTTTTCTCAAATATTCTGCATAATTCACCTTATCTAGGAATTAAAACTCAAATCTCCGGGTCTAGAAGCATTAATGAACCATTAATCGAACCACTAAATCAAAGGGATTTCCACAAGTAGACTTACGATCTTCCACACAATCTTTTCACAAAAGAGTCTCAGATTATAAAGTATCAATCATATAGATACTACCTGGAACAAACTTTTGTCTCTATAAGTCAAAAAGTAAAAATATATAAACACTTTAAAATATTTCAAAATAGTTTTTTTTTATCATCAACATAAACAAATTTATATAGACTCTGCAAACCAAATTAGTAGCTCTGCATCATATGGACGACAAACAACGGTTGCTTTCTAGCAATGCGTGCAAGACTATTTATCCTTAAATTATGTGTCCGTGGTATATGAATGAGCTTTGAGCTGTGAAAATTCTCTTTCAAAAACTTGATGTCTTCTAAATAACTTACAAAAACTGGTCATTCTTCTGGTTCTGAAACTATCTTCACCAATTGGGAGCAATCCGATGCAAACATAACATTAAACTGACATAAATTATGCATGCATTCCATGCCCCAAATTAAAGCCTCTATTTTCGAGTAGAGTGGTGATTGACTAGCTTTGGTATTTCTCGCTCCCATAAACCATCATAGACTTCCAATGTGCTATACCAGCATTGTCCTGAAAATTTCTTTTGGTCTTTCCATGATCCATCTGTAAAGCACCATTTTGCGGGTAAATTTGGAAACATTTCCTCCCCTATTGCTCTATTTTGATCCACCCTCTGTATAGGTGAAACTTGCGCCTCTGCCCAAAGTAAGGTCTCTATTTCTGCCAACTTGAGAGTATCACTAGGATCAACATCTAGGTTACTGAAAACTATATTGTTTCTTCCTTTTCAAATATACCATAAAATCTATGTAAAATGACGATCTTCCATTCGAGGTAGAACTCTCCAAAACAGATGATCTATGTTTACAAATAGCGACTGAACAGGGAAGATGTCAAGATTTGAGGAAATTCGTGAGAGTGCCCAAACCTGAACCGCCGTGGACATTCAAAAAACAAATAGTTTATGGATTTCTCAGGTGCTCCACATCTGACACGGAGTATATCTTCTTGTAGTCCTCTTGCTTTGAGATTTTTCTTGACCGCTATACATCATGATACCATTTTCCATAAGAAATGTTTCATTTTCGGTGGACAACGTACTTTCCAGAAAAAAGATTTTAGAGAGGAGACGAAGGACCATACTATACCGGTATTCTTTCTCTGTTAAGATAAACTCTCTCCACTTGATATCCAGACTTAACCGTGTAATTCCCACTTTTAGTAAAATATCATCCAACCCGGTCTACTACCTGAGTTCTACTTAATGGTAAACTTTCAGTGATCTTCACATCCTGAGGATCCACCAATGACCAATGTGCATGTGCGTTCCATGTTCTGGAAGTTGTATTGAGGAGAGAATCCACTATAAGATCATGATAAAGGTTGTATGGAAGTTATATTTCAAAATATAATTATATTTTGATCTAAATTTTAATTATTTTCTAAAATTAGAAAAAGTAATTTGGCAATCCGTTTCAAAAATTCAAGTGGTAGTCGACTTTGAGTCGTTCTGAGGAGACGCTCCTCTCGACTGGGTTTAATTTACAAGGGAAAAGAGAACACCACTTCTTCTGGTTGCACGCATATTTATGGATTTAGGGATATGAGAGATGCCAAAACTCAAAAAATCGTCTCATGGAAAGCAGAATAAGACTATCTCCGAAGCCAAAGCCGGCCAGTCAACTAGGTTAACAATCATGTCAACCAAATCTGGGTAATCTGTCTCTATTCGTATCATAGTAATATGTAAATCTTGTAAACAAGACATCACCATATAATCCTTCCATCTCAGCATGGAGAGCCGAGAGATTTTGCAGCAACCTGGTAATCCAGAGCGTTCAAATCCCATCTCGATCCCAATGGGTCCCACCTAGTCTATTGGCATACCATGATTGACCAATGATACATCAATTTGGCAAGTCAGGATTTGGGGTCCCATGGGGGAAGTCAAAACAACGGCAGAAACTGGTCGGACATCATCTTCCTCTCTGTCTTTTCGAACGTTAGTTTTTCTCCAGTATTCCGCTTCGAGAGAGGCTAACAGGAGGGTGTCTAAAGGTGACACATGATTTCCATTAAACACTTTCTCAGTTCTTTCCTTCCAAATGTACAACATAATTCAAGGGAAGGTGTTAATAAGTGGTTTTGAATAGGTGACGTATTTTTTCCTACAAAAAAGAAAGTTTATGTTTTGATAAACAGAGTTACTCGAGAAGAAATCTGGAAAGACATTTAGTTTGATAAAGCCAAAACCTGCAAGGCAGAGGGAAATTTAAAATAAGATGATTTATAGTTTCCTCTGGATCACCGAATCTAAGACAGCTCATGTCGGTACCCAAGGGCCTAAAGAAAGTCTTTATGTCGTCCCAATACATCCCGTTAGTGCTTGTCACATGAAGTGTTTCATCTTTCTTGGAGCCCGAATATTCGACACATGGCTCTGTAAACCAATATTGGGTTGATCAACCTGAGTGCGAGCGCTCCATAGTTTATTCTTACATAGCAAATCATACCTGGATTTAACCAAGTAAACTCAAATTTTGTTATGATTCCATGCATAACCGTCCATGTCCTCAGGGTGGAAATAATCCTGCAAGAGAGCAGTATCCCAATCCTTAGTATCACACCTAATAAAGGAATGCACAAGGATTTTTGAGTGTATGCAAGTCACTCGATCAGATGCCCTCGGTGGTCGTGCTTTGGTGTTCGGGATCCATGGTTCGTTCCACACACTAGTGTTGAATCCTGCTCCAATAGTCTTCTGTAAGCACATTCCTTGCTGCTTTCCATGATCACATCATCCCCTCCCTCTTCAAAAAGATTTATCATCAAATCTGTTTACCTGCAATAGAGGGACCAAGTCAAGTAACATCAAAGTTTAAAATCAGATTACACTTACCTTGGCAAGCCTCTTTGATAGGCATTGTTGCTGACGTGGTTTGGATATGTAGAAGGCATTGATCCATTTAGTTTCTGATTCATTACTCAAACCTGATACATGAAAACAAAGCAACTTAGCACATGAAAATTTATCAAAGAGTAATAATCTTATCCAAATTCGTTTTGTTCGGTTTGGCTTGTGTGCTGCATCTGGTGGTGCTTTCTTTGATGAGGATGAAGCCAGTGACGTCTTGGTGCATATCCTGATCCAAATCAGGTGGCTTGAACCGCTTGTCTTCCACATGCTTGTTCTTTCTCCTTGTATGCCTCCAAGCTTCATTGTAATCTGCACATGGCTCTTTTGACAAAAACAAGTGCATTATATCTGTGTAATAGATAAATAACTCTTGAAACATGATCACTTACCTTAGCATGCTCACATGGTCGCCATATATAGGATTGAGATGTTCTAAACTCAGTTAATTCAGAATAAAGTAAGTGTAGGTGTACCTGAGTTGTAGAATCAGTAACTTGCAAATCTAACTTGGTTTTATAGTCAAACTGGTTTCTTGTAGATGTAGGAAGGACTAAGAATGTGGGATAGGTTGATTCATAGCTTATATCCTTCTTTCCAAAGAGTGTACACCTCAAAACAGTTTGTCCTGTACCAACAGCAAGCAAATCAGGTTTCATGTTCTTCTTTGAGTTTAGATAGTTACCTCGGATTGGTTTCTTTGGACATTGCTGTTGACTAAGTTGATCTGGTGGTTTCTCCTTGATTCGAGAAGAAAAAATGAGTTCTTCTCCTGATCCAGTGATCACTTCACCATTTTTTTTAGTGAATTCTCCATTTCCAATCATGGATTGATAATCTCTGCAATGGTATTGAAGCTGATGCATATTTGGTGGCTTCCATATCTTGACATGGTTGAGAAGCAAGTCTTTTTGATCAATTTCCAAATCCTTATGACCCCGGCCGGTTCTAACACGAGCAGAGCACTCTCCAAGGATGATAATCTTGTGGACATATGCTCCAGGTCTCCAAGAGTAGGTCTGTAACCTTCCAGCACAATCAGATATAAGTTTCTCTTGGGAAAGATCCAAACCGACATGTTTTGCAAAACTAGCAATATCTTGATGATCAGGTGGCCATTTGCTGCGTGGTCTGGTTTGTTGGATCCATGACTGACTTGCCTTCATTCTCCATTTGGTTTCATAGTGAAACCCTTGCTGATCTGAGATGTGCAACATCTTATCTTCAAAGGATGAGAAACCAACAAAATCAAATGTTGGTGCAGCTGAATTCTTCTCAATCAATACGATCTTGTTCCTTTGACTCCTCAACTCTCCTCCAGGCTCAAATACAACATGCTTCAAGCCCATTTCGTGTCTTGAAAGCTCCATAGCTCTGATCTTGTTCCAAGCAAAAGGACTGATCAGAAAAGTACCTAAGAATGTCTTTTGGAAATCACATGAGTCAAAGACATTCATTTGCACCAATCCACTCCCTGATTGTGGTTTCTTGTGTGCCTCCTCTTCTATCACATCCTGTTTTAAAATAACCAGGTCGTCCATTACTGGTTGATCATCCTTCTGAATGGTGGTTGTTGGAATCTCGGCTTGATCTTCTTGAGCTTGTGCTGCTGATTCTGGTCCTGCTGAGTGGAGTTCTGAGACAGAAGTGAAAGACTCTTGATTCTGTGCTTCTATGGCTGGACGTGTTGTGTTGGACCTTTTGAATTGCTTCTCCACATCCATCATTACTTGTAACAATGCCTCCTTATCCTTCTCACTGAATAAACCAAATTGTTTATATGATCTCTTGCTGTCAGGCTGTTTCTGAACCGAGTTTGGAGGATAAAGCGTTGTCTCAGCTGGCTGGTTTCGATCTGTAGTCCACTTGTCTTGTACAAACCTTCTTTTTTGTGGAGTTTCTTTCTTAACAGCAGCATGCTTCTGGTTTCTTTCCAACTGATCATTCCCTCTTTGGTTGAACTCATCTCTGGATGATCTGCTGTTCTTTTGCTGATGTATGTCAAGTCTGAATTTTCTCAGTTGATCTTTGAAGACTTTATCCATGCTAGCCGTGAACGATTCAAGCAACAGTTTATCATTCTTGCTGAGTTCTTCCATGTGCTCCTTCGTCATTACCTGAGACACAAAGAAAACAGAAACCAGTAACTAGTTCTTACAGAAAACAAAACAATTAACTCGTTAAAAACCTTCCTCCGTAAAACCTCTTGGGACAAAACCGAGAGCAAGGAAAAGAGCACACACAAGTACTTTGCCTAAGTACTAATTCAGCTAGATGAGGAGATAGCTTGAAAGGTGATGAAGGTATCTCGATCATCAAGCTTTGTCCAAGACCTTCTTCTTGTTTCCATACGAGTCTAAATAATCCTCCAATGGCTCCATTTAGTTTCTTGATTGTAGAATGAGTCATGGGACCTTCTTGAATGGCTAAGGCATCTTCATCAGCTGGTTTGTCCATGGGTGCATTCCTGGATACATCATCTTCCTTGTTGAGCTGGTCCATGATCACATCACATTCCTTGCTGCTTTCCATGATCACATCAGCATGAATTCAAATGTGGTCTCACTGCCATAATACCACGCCAACAATAAGAAGGCGAGTAGACATCCCAGTCTTCCAAAGGCATGATCGGTTGTAGTAGCATCCTTTAAGAACTCATGCTAATATTGAGTATGGAAATTGTATTGATATCCATAATTGTTTTGCTAATAACTCCACATTAAAGTCATGCAAATATATAAATCCAAGCCCACCCTAATAATGAGGGAAAAAAATCTTATCTCATGCTATCCAATGGCACCTCAATTATTTTGTCTGGACCTCCCTCAGAAGTTTGAGAATACACTTTTTAGTTTCTCCACAATACTTTGTGGTAGCAAGAAACACGACATAGTGTATGTCGAAACTGCTTGAGGCACAAATTTTATTTGCACCTCCTTACGACCTTTCGAGAGTAATCTTGCCAACCACCAGTTGACTAGGCCGTTAATTCAATCGTTTACAAAGAAGAAATATTTTATCTTATAACCAAAAATATGTTCTGGTATTCCTAAATAAAATATGTGCATTATTTCGGCGTAATATCAAAAACGCCATTAATATCTTATTTCAAAATAAGGTCCACTTTATTGCCAAACATTATGGAGGACTTTGCCGCATATAGCCTTTTTCACGAAACCTTTCCATAAGAGTCCAAAATGTTTAGGATATTCGTACACTGTCTCACTTCTGCTTTACAGAAGAAAAACTATCGTTGGCACAGAGAACATGTGAGATCCGAGGACTAGCCATGGCAACTCGTAGGCCCATAATGCGATTGTTTACTTCCACTTTATTTAGGAGGGAGATCTGATGCGACCTGGTTCAGCCTCAATGCCAATGGTATGAAGATCACACGTGGATCAGCTAGTTCACTTCTAAAGGTGTGTTTCAAGGGATCATTCAAAGAGCTAATTGGTCTAATCCATAAGATATTGGATTGATAAAGAGAAGGTAGAAGCTTTTGATACGGCCTTAAGACAACTTGAACCAAGAAGAAATCTTAAGGAATTTCGACCAGAACTTTCTCAGCATGAAACACTGATACTCAGCCTAAATGACGACCAGTAACTCAACCAAGATGTGAGCGATCAGCAGTTTGCACCATGGACGATCAAATGAGGCAGTTTGGTCGACAATAGAGTTTTCAAGGGATTTCGATGGACCTGAGAATATTTTGGACCAGAGGAAACCTTCTTATCACCAAGGAGGATCAGAAAAACATATTGTACGTGCTGAAGTTGGTCATGGAAGAGCCAAAGAAGTACATGATCGAGAGAAGCCCCAAAAATAAAAAAGATCGGCATGCTTGGTTTAAGATGAGCCTACTAATTTTTTAAGTGTCTTAGGGTGTTCTTATGTGTAGACCCATTAGGGGTTGGTTTTATTTTTCCTTTTTAGAATATAATTAAAAGTTTTCTAGCTAGGGTTTTCTGCATATTTTATATAAGCCAAAGTTGCTGCATATGTAATCTTACACCATTCTTTTTAATAAAACCACAGTTTTTGGCTTCAACTTCGTCTCTTTGGAGACTTCTACCTTGTCCATTCACGTGGTCAAGCTTGTTCATCTTTGAGCATCCATTCGTCACCAGGAAGATCACTCTTCTGTTTACGTGACTGGACATCAAGCAATTAAAGAAAACGAGGTTACACTCATAGGTTGCTGAAGTTAAACAACTTTAGGGTATTCCAAAGCCCTATTGTGAAGTCCATATCACATCTAAGAAGAGCCTGAAGAATCTTGGATCCGTTCCACCCGCCTTCAAGTGATTTGTGGAAGAGACATCTTATCCAAGGTCGTATCAAGATCAGAGCTTATGTGCACCAGATGAACAAGAAAGGAGAGAGAGAGAGAGAGAGAGAGAGAGAGAGAGAGAGAGAGCAGGTGAACCTGCCTCGACCTCTTGTGGGAGTCATTTTTCCCCTGGGTTCTCCATTAATGATAACCTGGTAGGAGATCAAACTAACGCAAAACATTAATAAATCAACCAATTTTCGTAAAACCCATTTGTAACATCATGGTTTTAATGAAAACCCATTCCACTCCATCACATGCTTTACTCATGATCGTTTTAATGGCCATGAAATCAATCCTACATATCAGGTTTGTGCGAAGTGCATGAAAAATTTCTTGCACTAGCAGAATATCATTGATGATTAAAGGTCTTGTCACAAAAGGCATATGTTGTCTTTGAAATCAATATGGTAAAATCATTTTAAGTCTGTCACTCACAAGTTTGGAGATAATCTTGTTACTTACGTTATAGAGGCTAATAGGTGTAAACTCGGTCATCTCCCTTGGCCTCGCCATCTTTGGGATAAGGCATATATTTTTTTGGTTCAGTCTTCGGTTAAAACTCCCTGAGATAAAGAAATATTTCAATAAGCATATGGTATTTTTGCACATAACATGCCATAATCTCAGAAAAAGTGCGCTTGTCGTACCATATAGATCCGAGCTTTATCCGGATTTATATCAAAGAGAGCTTTTTTAATTTCTTGGTATGATGGCTCTACGGTAAAAAGATGATTAGTAGACGGGGATACTTTATTAGTTATGTTGCAAAGAGAAGATCCATGTTTGTAAGCAAATAGGTAGAAAAGAGATCATGAAATAAGTAACAACTACTTCACTACATGAAATATGAAATATTAGTATTGGTAATAGATCGCGGTACGCAAGAATTCATCAACTGCTATTAAAAGTAGCAAGGTAGGACAACAACTTTATCGTAGCACTAAATTAATGGTAGGAAAAAATTCTATGTGAAGTGAGATTTAAAATTTTAAAAAATTAAAATTAAAAATTTTAAAATAAAAAGGCTATTTTGGTTTTAAGTGCTATTTTAGTGACAATTGTTAAAAAAAACTATTTGAGAGAATTTCCCTTTAAAATTCCGTTCATATATAAGGTATTTTCAAATTAAACCGTTTTGTAATGTTAATGAACTTTATTTACAAAAATATTAATGAAGTGTATCATTAAGTAATTATAATTTGTTGAATTTAGTTTTTATTATTAATTGTCATTATTTTTCTCGTTAATAAAACTTAATTGTTGTCATGTATATGTAAATTTTTGCTTTAAATATTTTAAAACTAAAAAAATAAAGATTGTATGATAAAATGTAAAAATATTTTATAGAATTGATTTAGACCGTGATTGACAAATCGTGTTCTTTATTATTCATTTATTACTAGAAAATTATTATATTAAATTCTATAAATACTCTCTATATTGTCTACCATTAGAATTTTTTACCCATATAGATATATGTATAAATAAAAAATTAAATATAATTATTTACTTTATTTAGCTGTCTAAAAATTATGTATATCGAAAAATAAATTTTGTTTTTAAAAATAAAATTTGAAATTAGTTGTAATTTTTTTAAAAAAGAACAACATTTTGAATTAAAATATAACTTAAAATATATGGGGTTTTACAAAATTGACTCAAAACTAGAAGTCAAACACAAAACTAACCTTTTTTGAAATTTTGACTTGCTCTATTCACCCTAGTAGTTCTTATTATTCACAAAAATGCCACTAGAAG
>CAJHQP010003653.1:0-64622 GCA_905132765.1 Moricandia arvensis
AGCTCGCTCAGACCATATCAACAGATCAAATTTGTTGATTTAGATCCTAATCCGACAGTTTGTCAAGCTAAACAAACAAATATTCAGTTCCAGCTCGTCCACTCATCCTAGATCAGATCAGACTACGTGCAGAAATTTGATTTAAGACAAGATCATTCAGTTCAGCTTAGTCTAACCAGTTCACATCAGTTTAGGTTAGTGTTAAAAATTAATTAACCGAACTATAACAACTTAACGAACAACACTTAGACAGTGATTCGACCAAGACCCATAGATAAACATGATCCAGTCTGTATCAATACTGACTGAGTGCAGGAGATGAGCTTACCCCAATCAACGGTAGATGATCACAGATGGTATCTCTTCAGAATAGACTCACGCTAAACTGTTTCAAAGAGCCATTAGCTTCGGTAGATCAGACTCAGAAGACAGTCTAGGTTTATCTATCTCACCTCTGGCTCTTCCACACAGCACAGCACTGAACTAAGATGATGAAGAATCAACCAGTGTTTCTGAATTTATCTGATTTTTCTACTCACGTTTTCTCTCTGTTTTTTCTTAACTTTCATCTGTCGTGTGTTATGGACGACCAAACGCTCAAGGAAGAGAGATACATAATACCTGAGGTACGGCAGCTGTGGGTTACTTCAGACAAAGTCATGCTGTGCCCGACGGGTGGAGAGCTGCTTCACCACTTTCAGTCAGTAGCTACACACTTTCTCTCCTTGAGAATCTTCCAGCCTCATTATTGACTTTAATTACTAGCAGGCAGCAAGCACGGCGAAGTGCAAGTCATGTGACTTATTACTGAGGAAGCAGCGTCTAGAAGTGCAGGCATGTGACGTTCAGGAATAATTTTAAGAGTTGTCGATATTTTTTGGACAGTTTTGAACTAAGTAGTCTCATCCTCGATCTCAGTCTCTCTTCGACTATGCTGTCAGCTTAATAAAACTCGACACAAATAGTTAACACTCGCCAGACGCTCAATGGGAGGCTTTCAAGACACACACGACAGTCCATCGAAACAATTAATCACTGGGTCAATTTTATTTTAAATAGTTGAGTCGTTCCAATCTCAAACTGATCTTACTGAATTTCTCGACCAAATTATATCTGCTAGGAGGGTTATACACGACCTGATGGTGATTGGACTATCACAGGTCAACTCTGCTGATGGCAAGTTGGACGAGCTTTTCCACTCGCCATCAAGCGAGTTGCGATCAGCTCTGTCCAACCGCTGATGCGATCTAGTCGAACCACGAGCCAGCTCGCCATCAGCGAGTTTGGATCGAGCACATCCGTCTCTGTCCTGCATCATACCATCTTTTGAGTCGAATCACACATCTCTTGTTCTCTCTATTGAATTACGTTAGATACTTTAACGAAATATTCATAAGACTTATCTTTTTCGTATGAATGCAATGGTCGTATAAACGGAAACAGTGACTTAACACCAATAGTTGACTCAACTATACGAGTATTGAACCATTTACAAACCGACATGCGCGGGTTTCTCAGTCGGAATTATCGTAACAACGTCTAGTCAAAACATGTCCAAAAGGCTAAGACGCAGCTAGGGCCACTACAGTTTAGATGGCATTGTAGCCCAAGACTCTATGACTGGTTTATCTATTGGTTTGCAGGGAAGATAATGTAAGTCCAAGGATAGACTTTCATGTTTCAAGGATATCTCGAAGTCGAAGAAAATAGAATATTTCGCAACAAAGGGCACGGGATACACGACTCGCAAAGAAGAAAGAGGGAACCGCTCGAAAGGAGTATATAAGGAATCAGATAGAGAGTCTAAGGACACAAAGTGCATCATCAGAACTAGCAATAAAGCAATGATAAATCGAACGTCACCAACCAGCTTTGCGGTCGAGGCTACATGTGTAACGCTCATTCACAACATTGAATAGAGACTTCTTTGTCTCTATTTCATTTGATTTGATTATTACTTTGTCTTTTTATTGCATGATGCTTGACGTTTGCTAACCATATTTGAGACCTCTTCGGAAGTTAGGTTTCTTGACTTTCTCTTATATTGCAGAAACCGACAGAGCGATTCGGTTTCCACCAGGTGCGTCATATGATACACTCAGGGGAGAATGCCTTCTTTGAACCTCCGGGACATCACAGACTCTTTCATACCAAGGTCAAAATCTTGTTCTACGCTGTCTATTACATATCAAGATTCTACTTCGTGACTGAAAGCAATATACTATGCTGGTGTTTTTGTCTGTGAGTGCGTTGCTCTGGCGAGCAGAAAGGAACCACAGACGGTTATCATGTGTGTCTGCGTTGGAAAGTGTGGTTGATTACTACGACAGTGTCAACGCAGAGTCTGTAACGGAAGGGTCTGTTGTCTGCTTGAATGCAGATCGTGTCGCCTACAAGTTTCACATCTCTGTATGATAGGTCATAGGTACACTTCACACAACAGCTCGGTTGTAAAAAGATTTCCAATTAAACTAAAGTGTGTTGTATAAATATCTGTGTGTCTTTGTGTCTCGATATGGTCATGCCGACCTAAGCTAAGGTCTCGAAATTTCTAAAACTATAATAAGATTTTTATTTCATATTTGGGGTCTATTATATAGAAAAAGTTTTAAAAATTTGGGCCAAGCAGTTCAAATCACTAGCTATGCTAGCTCCAGTCTAGTATGGCCATCAACTCGATTTGTACACATTGTATACTATTGTTTAAAGAAAGACATTGTGTTGTGTGTACTGTACTCTTTTGAAACATAACTGTAAACTAAAGATCTATTTAGACAGATCTGAGAAACACGAGTTAAGTTGTGTTCCTCTATGGTTGATGGGCGTGGAAGCTTTGGTGGAGTCGTGGGACGATATCCTATTATGGAACAAAGCGGTTACCAAATTTGGAGGCACCACAAGAAGAGGTGTTTCTGGCGTTACGCTATCATAATGCAGATGACTAATCGCGTACTTACGTATGGATTAAATGCAATCAGACATGTAATAGATAAGTCACATAGTACATTAAATAGCAACCAAACAATTTCTCCAAAAAAGAATATTACAAAGAAAAAACTAGACGACGTACGAGTGATTCTAGAACTGCAACAGGAACTCATGATCTCATCCTCCATGGGTTAGACTTCTCAACCGGATCAATCGTCTCAAGCTTTCAAACCGCACTTTACACTGAACCGATCCAAAAGCAATCTGCATTCTGTCTCCTCTCTTAATCCTTCCTTAGCTTCACTATAAGCAAGCTCATACCAAAGCGAGCTACTCGATGTATTACCAACCGTTCAGTCATCCTCGATGGGCTCCATATGCCATTCAGACAAATCAGCATTCTTCTCTATCTCATCAAGCACGGCCCACCCCAGCATGAAATACAGAAATGCTCAACGCTAGCTTGAAATCGGGAATGTAGGCTTGATTTTCTTGACTTTTAAAGACTTTGCGTGCACGAGGGTAGCGAAAAAGAGAGTGTTCGGACATTGTAGGACGAGTGTCCGAGAGTTTGATGTTGTTTGAGAGCTTCTCCAGCTATTGCCATTAGGTTTGGATAGGGAGACTCCGACTTGCCTGTTCTTCTGCGTGTTGTCTTCTCGTGGTAAACGCAGCGAATGCGTTGTCATCAGCTCTTTTGGTGCGACGGTGTGATGAGCTGATATTTGAGCGGCTGCGATCGTGGAGCGGTTCGAGAGAAGTACGGCGGCTCACCCATACGGAAGATGCAATTGAGAGAAGCATTGATCGGTCATTGCCTAAGTACCAGTTTTGGTTATTTCTCTGTGCTCACCACTAGTGCGTATGAGTTTGGCTGGACCTACATTGTCGTCACGATTCGATAAGAACAGATTCTGAATCAAAGACAACGATGACAATGGCTTTTTTAAACTATAGTAGATATTACTCATGACTATCACTTGACATTTTTCACCAATACATTATATAGTAAACTAATATATTCTTATTTATATATAATTAATTAAATAAAAGTTATTTAAATAAAAAATTATTGGTTTTAAAAGAGTAAAAATTAAATTAGTGTACAAATTATATAGAATATAAAATAACATTTATTTTAAAACAAAAAATAAATTTAAAGTGACATTAGTATAAAACAGAAAATACTATAATAGTTTATGTCGTAGTTTTCTATGTGTGTGCACCCTAACATTATTTACCATTAAGAACTTTGATTAAAATTGCCAACCAGCTTAGACATTAATAAACTACACGCACGTGCTACCACGTTGGCTTCTCAACTGTGTGTATACTTCATATTAAATCCTACATGCACTGTTATGTTTGTAATTATTATTTATTTTGTAACAATTTATAAATTATTTCCTCAATTTTATATTAATTGTGTGCATATTATTATAAAATAAGTATAGTTTTTATTTCATACACAATTTATTAACTTTATATTTATATTTTATTTTTGTTGGTTGAAATATAATTTAGGTATATTAAATAATTATATTTTATATAGAAATATATAAAATTAAATATCTTAATCTGTGTGCTATAAATCTAAATGGTTATTAAAATGAAAAGAATATTCAATAGCAATGCATCCTTGAAATGTAAAAAATATCATAAAATTTTATATTCCTATATTATAGTATAAATAAAATAAAACGTTGGTCATTATGGTTTCAATGTCACAACAACCACCTACCCAAAGACTAAAAGACCTGTCACTGTCAGAATTTTCATAGACACGTGACTTGTTTGATCTTTATGCTTTCATACCAACTCATAATATAAAAAGTTGCATTAATATAGAAGAAGCAATATCTCAATCAATTCGATTTAAAATAATTTAGATATAGTAATAACATGTTTACAGCACGTAACAGTGACAAGAAAGCGAATTTAATCCCCAAAACAACATAGTATTATAAATGCTTATTAAGTGAGACATCAGGAATTAAAACTTCTATTGTCCTAATAACTTTTTAAAATTCATGAGCTGTCGTTAGTCCTTTCAAACATTTAAAACGCTGAGTAAGAAAACGCTGAATAAGAAAAGTCACGACGACTAATACAACAAAGAACAAAATAAACCAAACCGGATTAAACCAAGCTGAATGATTAATTGAAAACATAATCTTAATTATAAAACAAATTAAGAATATAATAGTCACCTGAAGAAGCTGTTTAGCGAGATCAATGGAGATTAAGACCAGCACTACAACCCATTCCACCGAGATTATAGCTAAGAATATCCTCTAAGCTTATACTTATTCACAATCATCGCAGAAAGTGACGGGGTTGGATTAAACAAGCTACAGTTAACCACAAGAATCCCAATATCTTTCGGTTTATACCGGTTTTCTCAAGAACTGCGTCAATAGCTCCGAACATAACCGTCTCTGCTTCTTTCCTAGCTTCCTCCATACAAGGGGTTCGGAGGAACACCGAAGAAGAGCTTCAGGGAAGTATGTTTTCTGACCAAGACCCGGACCTCTCTAGAATCTTTTGTTGGAACGCGAGAATTATCTTCAGTGAAGATACCTACACGTTAGACCTGTCCCATGAATGTTTCTCGAGTGCGAGATCAAGAAGGGTCTGGTTGTACATGAGAAGTCGAGTAGGAAGACACGGCGAGGACGGGTGGTGAAAGTAAGCGGTGGAGAGAGAGATCAAGAAGCGCGGGTGGCTAGAGTGGCTGAGAGGAAATGGAAAGGAGGTGGTTGTAGAGAAGAGTGAGGTCGTTGAGGGAGAAAGAGGAGAGATTTGCGAGTGTGGCGGCGAGAGAGGGAGGAGGAGGATGTATAGAGCGTTGGAGATTAGGTAATGGTAAGCCGAGTTTGACGTATTTGAGACGAACGGATAAGAGGAAGTTCGGGAGGTGTTTGGGTTTGGTTTGACCGGAGTTTGTAACGTGGACGGGACAGGACGGTGAGGTTGGTCTTGGTTCTGGTCATGGTGAGAACGTGATAGGTTAAGCTGTGAGGATGAATGAGAAGAGAATGGAGTTAATATGTAGAGATGAGAACAAAGAGAAGTACCAAGTTTAAGTTGAGAGAAGAGATTGGCCTGAAAAGTTGGGAGGAGTTTTGAGAATTTATAGGATTTTTTTTGCGAGAGAGAGAGAGACACTTGGTTATAATAAATGTAGTTAGGGAAAATAGGAAATATTTTAAGGAAAAATCAAATGTTTTCGAATAATTTTAGCAACTCAAACTACTAGTAGATACTCCATTCGTTTCTGCCAATACAGAAAATATTTTTTGAGAACGTTAAATAAATTATTTTAGGCTATGATTAAAATGGTAGCTTATTTGGTAATCTAATCATTAAGTATTATTACAGTTTACAATATTATAATGGGCAAATCTCTCAAATAAATATTTTAAAAAAATTATTATAAAAATAGACCTTAAAAATGACCAAAATATTTTTTTTATTTAAAAATTTAATTTTTTTAATTTTTTACTTAATTTTAAATTTCACTTCCAAAATCTGAGTCTATAACTATAAACTCTAAGTTTAGATTAGTTTAATCCAAGAGTAAAAATGTATATTTACATTTTTTAATAAGTCTATTTTGATAATTTTCATATTTTAGAGATAAAAAAATGTTAGATCTATTTTTATCATTATCTCTATTATAATTTGGGATATTAATTCGTTTATACTTTTTAGGTATATATAAAAGTAGTTGTGAGAAAATTATATATAAAGGGCTTTCAGCTAAAAGAGGATATATTAATTTTAAGTACGAATGTGTATCAACTTGTAAGCTTACAAACTACAAGTGAAACATAAGTTTAGCCCCGATCTTTATTACATGCATAATATCATATGTATTCGATAAGCTAAGTAGTTTTAATCATTAAGAAATGAAAAGAAAATATAATTATTATGGATAAATAAAAGTTATGTAGTTGACAAAAAAAAAACTATGTAGAGAGGGAAGATGCAACTACCCCAGCGAAAGCTTTAAATGTTATTCGACACCTAAGAGACGGGCGGAGACTTTTATGATTTTATCCAATTGGTGGCTCAATTGGCCGCGTGCGCTCAGTTTACTCGTATGCCCTTCTTTTGACCCTTTATTTCCAAGACTACCTTCTTTTGCGAACAACTTGTATACTGTGAATATCTGGGCCTACTTTGTTTACGTGTCATCCCCTATATATTACTTCTGAGTTTATTAATAGATAATGTTTTAACTTATTATCAAATATTAAGAAATTTACATTTACCTAAAACGTATTTTTTTAAAATATAATTTTACAGTCATTCAACCAATTATAAAAGAAATTGTATTGATTGAAAGTTTTCAATAAAGTTAAAGTTAACTTTAAAACTTTAAAAATACCTTAAAATCTCAAAACATCTTCTATTTTGAAACAAAATAAACTTCTTAAAACATCATATAATTTCAAACAGAGAGAGTAAAAGATAATATTTTCACTAAAAATGATCATTTACTATTATGATGTGTCACTCTCATAATGATTTAATTTTAGAATGCTGACGTGTCGGTTGAAAAAAACTTTTAAGTATAAATTAAATAATTAACAAAACATGTTTTTAATTTTGACATCGCACGAGTCAATACTTAAAAAAATTTGGTTTCTGAGTGTTAGCTTGCGATAACAATTAAAACTTTTGATATTAGAGTTTTTGTTAAACATTTTAGATGTCATGTTATAATAAAAAAAAAATTCCTCGCTAAGGAAGCAGCTTTCAGAGCTCTCTCAACGTCTCCGTGAGAATCGCAGACTTAAGTAACAACCAATCTCAAGCGTACGACAAAAAACAAGAAGCTAGCATGATAGAGACAAGAAATCGTCAAGCAGTTACAGAAAAATTTAAACTGTGACCGAGATCCTGCGACGGGTTTTGCGATGCGACTGAGTCGATATTTAAAAAAAAAACAGATTGCCAAGAGAAGTGAATTAAACGCAAGTATACATATGCAGATGAACAAACATATATAAAGAGAAATGAATTAAACATATGTATCCATGATTATGAGCATATAGCAAAATGAACCATCAAGTGTTGGATTCATGTTGACAATGATAGTCATGTTGATGTATGCATGCATGGTTGTTTAGATGTATTTTATTTTTTCTTTATAAGTTATAAAATTAGACATATTAATAAGTCATAATAATAGGAATAATAGGTTGATAGGTGTTTGGATGTTATTAAGTTTTCTTTTTAATCATTTTAGAAAATTCATTTTAGATATTACAAAAAAAAAACCGGTGGATGTTATGTTGTCGAATGGGTGAATTTTTGACCCAATAACTATATAACTATATAATCCAAACCATATAACAAAGTCTAAATGATTTAGTCTAAATCAAAGTACAAAAGTGATTTACTCTAAACTAATTTGATATATATTTATAATTGTCTTTTTGAAATGTTATAAATATTAAACAAATATTTAATTAATTAATTAGATGATTTTTAGTTTGAGTAGGAAGTTTTATAAGTTACAATATCATATTCAAACAAAAATGACTATATAAAATATTAAATGTTGTCGGTTGAATAAGGTAATACAATCTTACCTAGGACTTTTTACTTTTTTTTTTTTTTTTTTTTTTTTTTGAAAACCGTGGGGGGGTCCCAGGCGGTAAGCCCAGACTAATCCTCACGAGGCCTTCCATCCGGGCACGCACGGTTATAGGCGGGAAGGTGGCCAAGGCGACTCGAACCCAAGGCGGGCACTCCAGCTGGAGTTCCTTTACCACTAGACCAAGAGCTCTTGTTAGGGGACTTTTTACTTTAGACTAAAGAATTTTATACCTCGCGTATAAAGTTTAGTAATTAGTTTTGTTACCTTATATGTGTTGTCAATATTTTTATTATCAACATATGCTATATTAGTTTGTGATATTGGAAAGTTATATTAATGCAATATATGGAATAGTTATTACATGGAACTATCAATACTGGAAACAAGATTAGAATTTAAATTATTATTTTTTATGATGAGTAGAGAACACATGTCCAAATAAACTTCAAAACATTTCACTTTTTATTTCAATAGTGTCATTAACACAAGTTCTGAGATCAAACATTTCAATCGATGTAGAAATCATGATGAAGGTAATCTAACTTTGGAAGCAGTATTCAGCGCTCGTGGTCTCACTATTGAAATGGTAGTCATTGATGCTAATATGAATAACATTATTAGTGATCCACATCACTGTAAGCATATAAGCAAATGAATACAATTATACATGATATGGTCTAACATGAATATTTTCTAACTTCAGTTCTATATGTTACAAGATCTATAAGTTTCGAATGGTAAAAGCAGTCCAAGCGTTGCAGATCAAGCAGATCATGCAGATCAAGCGGATCAAGTGCAGATCAAACAGATCATACAGGAGAAATACAGATCAAGCAGATCAAACAGTTTAGTACAGTTTAGAATGATAAAAACAATTCAAATAAAATAGATTATATATAAAATTATAATAAAAATATATAAACACAATACATAAAAATAATAAATATTTCACTAGAGTCGTGTTAATGTAATTTTAAAATTAAAATTTTAAAAACATTAGCAATTAACGAAATACATATATCTTCCGTTAATATACATATTTAAATCACAATACTATGCAATTACATTATACCTATTATAATTAAAACACTGACATCATATATAGTAAATGATTCTGCTACAAATTATTAATATATTTAATCTTCTTCTATCAATAGCACATTTTCACTTCATTTTACTTACAACTTTGATAATACAAAAAACTCTCATGTCTATTTATCTCTACTTTTATTTTTTGTCATATAAATATTATATTTAGTTAAATTATTTATATGATTATTTTCTTTTAATTATAATATGTATTAGTGAAAAAATTTATAATATGTATTATGTCGATGTATAATATCATGGTTTAAATATATTAATGAAAATGGATGTATTTTGTTAATTGCTAATGTTTTTCGTATTTTGATTTTAAAATTATAATAACATGAATTTAGTTCAATATTTATTACTATTTATGTATTGTATTGTATAATGTATTTTAATTTTTATTGTTTAAATAGGTAATATATTTAATTTGATTTTTTTACCATTCTAACTATAATAAATTATTTGATATGCTTGATCTGCTTTCTCACACATGCTCTGCACTTGATCCGCTTGATTTGTATAGTGAGTGAGAACCGCATGAAGATTGTCTGCTTTATTCACAAAAAGACAAAAAATATTGAACTGCATGCAGATCTCCCACTATTTAACTTTTAAAAGCAGAAAAACGTGAATGGTGAATTTAGTGCGGGAGAACTGCCTTTGTTCTGCCCCTCCATTCATAACCTAAAATCAATTGTTGACTCATTCTTAATTAGGTGACAAGGTTTATGCAAGTTTGGAAAAAAAATTAGTGAACCAATTTAATCATTTCATGGTTGGAGGCAGATCAAAAAATGTCACAAACTTCTCTTTGATTCAACCCGCAACACAATTTAATATAAGCTTCATGTCAACAACCATGTGAGAAAATGTGAAGATTTCCAAGAGCAGTGACTATTTTTCAACCAGTCAATTACAAAATCATTTTAGATGGAACGCTCAATTTGGATTATTCGATTGGAAAAGTAACTAAATTCTTAAATAGTTATTAATTTTTTATGTTAATTACCATGGTTCTAAAATTTTTGTATTTTAAAATCTTGCAGATGTGATCGGACATATCGTGGAAGTGACACATCTTGAAGTTGTGTCAGTCAATGAAAAAGAAACAAACAAAATTTGGATTGAACTGCACAACAAGGAGTACAATTATTTACTTGTACCACTTAGATATCTTATAGATTCTTACACACGTAGAAAGAACTAAGGGATGACTGAATTTCATTGGTGTTGTGGGATAAGTTTGCTTCAGATGTTAATGAAGCTATGGTCAACATTCAATGCTAAGTGTCGTGAAGTTTAGAAAGATTAAAATTTGAAAAGGTAAATCTTTTTATTTATGTATATATATATTGAATGTTGAATTTCTTTGTAAAAAAGTAAAATTTTAAAATATATTTTTTATATAGAAAGGTGATCATTATTTTGTATAAAATACTATATGTACATTAATGAAACATATTTTTGTATAAAAAGGTGATTATTATTTTGATAAATTTGAAAATAAAATATATATTTACATCATATTATAAGAAATTGTACATATATATGTAAACGTTTTAACTTAGTAGTAATAATTATACATAAAATACAAATAGGCTTTGTATACATACTATATATACAAAACATCCCACACTACTATAACTATATATTAAAAAATTACCTGTAAATAAATTTATAATTTATGTTTATAATCTAAATTTAAAGTGTAGTTATATATATCACCACACCCACACACACACACACACACACATATATATATATATATATATATATATATATATATATAATATATCAATTACGTTTTGATCAAATGTAAACATAGATATAAGTGTTAAACTCAAAATGAAAATAATCATTCTAAATTTTGCTACGTCCCACAAATGTAAACTATATATCTTTTAACAAAATGGTTAGAACTCATATATTTTCAACCTACGTTTATTAAATATTTCATTTTATGCAAGGCACAAATTATTAGCTAGTGTTATACTATGTAACGTTCATGTGAACTGCATATTTTGAGTATTAGATATTTCATTAATATACATATATGGATGAAAAATTATGTGAGTGGAAAATAAAATTTGTTGAACTAAGTATGAGGAGGAGATGTGTGGGTTACTGCTACTTAATTTTTATAAAGTTAATATCATGATGCGCTTATTTTAGTATATTATAGAAATGATTTAGACAATGTTTTCAAACTGGAATGAACACAGAGTTGGGCTGACCTCATACAAATGAAACATTTGATTTGGGATCCATGTTTTGTGAAGCTCCCACTTCTATTTTTATACTTTTATATATATATATATATATATATATATATATATATATATATATATATATATATGTATGTATATTAAAGTATCTATATCAAATATATAAAATATAGAATAAAAGAGAAGAATTGAAAAGAAAATTAGTTTATAAAGATGATTATAAAATATTAAATGTGCCTTATATTATTATGATATATATGTAAATGTAACAAAAGTAAAATAAAACCATTATACTTTTAGAATGTTTTTACAACTTTAATATATAAATTCTATAAAAAATCATTTAATCTTTTTGTATGATTTTTAAATAATATATATATTATAATATATATATATATATATATATATATATATATTATATTATATATTTTGTAAAATATTAGTTAAGTTGTAATATATTTTATTTTGAATGGGGTCCCTAAGATCTTAGGACCAGTTCTGAACAAACCTGTCATCCAACCATGAATCGTTAAATAAATCCAATCTGAATAGGACTAAAACCTGAATTTGAATTAAACCAAACCAGAACGGGTCATTTGGGTCAATATGAAAACTCGGTTCATTAAGTTCAACATGTATTTTGATGAAATTTTAATGTAATAGTTATTAGTGAAAATCTAATTCAATTCCAAATGCACATTCAATTGATGTCGATGAGATTGGTTGCGGGTTGTATTACACAATATTGTAAGCCCCGAGATCTCCTAATAGGTTACGGGTTCATCGAGGATAATGCGAGTTTAGTTCCTCTACAAAATTTAGTTAGTATAACGTAGTTTGGAGAACATGTTTGGCAAATCGTATTATCTTCTTTGATATTTTAAAGAATATTTAGTAGACAGTTTATAACCATCAATAATATTATTCCCTCCATGAAAATAACTGTAACGCCCAGACAATCCACGGCTAATAGGCTACTCACGCCCGTTTTCTTAGCCCATACACTTCATTTCGTTCCAACGGCTAGTGCATAAAATTTTCAAGGCTCAAAATTATTGTTTACTGACCATGCAATCACCACATGACATTTCCCTGTGCTTTTGGCTTCACTCGCACAATATCGCAAATCACTTCATGATAGGTCACCCATCTTTCCACTGCTCCAGCTCAATCACGCTTAACTCTGGAGTTCTAAACGGATGTGATCCCGAAAAAGGTAAGTGCACTTTGGTGACATAGGTAGCCAAATCAATTCTCTTAAGTCTTTCCATATATCACAACTCGGGATGTTACAATTCATTCTTTCTCAAAGAATGCAACGTCCTCATTGCGCCCCACGATAGTTCTCAAGACGCCTCTCAGGCCAGAACCGTGATGGCTAACCAGCCCTGATACCAAATTGTAACACCCGACCGCCCACGGCTAATGGGCCACCATGCCCGCTCTCTCGGCCTGTGGACTTCATCCCGTTCCAACGGTTAGTGCGCAAATTTTCCAAGGCTCGAAATCATTGTTTACTGACCTGCAATCACCACATGACCTTTCCCCGTGCTTTGGCCTCACTCGTACAATATCGCGAATCACTTTCTGATAGGTCACCCATCATTCCACTATTCTAGCTCAAGCACGCTTAACTTTGGAGTTCTAAACGGATGTGCTCCCGAAAAGATAAATGCACTTTGGTGACATAGGTAGTCAAATCAATTCTCTTAAGTCTTTCCATATATCACAACTAGGGATATTACAATTCATTATTTCTCAAAGAACGCAACGTCCTCATTGTGCCCCACGACAGTTCTCAAGACGCCTCTCAGGCTAGAACCATGATGGCTAACCAGCCCTGATACCAAATTGTAACACCCGACCGCCCACGACTAATGGGCCACCATGCCCGCTCTCTCGGCATGTGGGCTTCATCCCGTTCCAACGGTTAGTGAGCAAATTTTCCAAAGCTTGAAATCATTGTTTATTGACCTGCAATCACTACATGATCTTTTTCCGTGCTTTGGCCTCACTCGCAAAATATCGCGAATCACTTCTTGATATGTCCCCCATCCTTCCACTATTCTAGCTCAAGCACGCTTAACTCTGGAGTTCTAAACGGATGTGCTCCAGAAAAAGCATTTCCCATATATCACAACTCGAGATGTTACAATTTATCACTTCTCGAAGAACGCAACATCTTAATTGCAGCCCCACGACAGGTCTCTAAAACGCCTCTCGGGTCAGAACCGAGATGGCTAACCAGCTCTGATACCAAATTCTAATGCCTCGACCGCCCACGGCTAATGGACCCCCACGCCCGCTCTCTCGGCCCGTGGGCCCCATCCCGTTCCAACGGTCAGTGCATAATTTTTCCAAGGCTCGAAATCATTGTTTACTGACTCTACAATCATCAAATGACTTTTTTCCTTTTTTTGGCCTTCACTCGAACAATATTGCGAAATCACTTCCCGATAGGGAACCCATCATTTCACTACTCCAGTTCAAGCATGCTTAACATAGGAGTTCTAAACGGATGTGCTCCCGAATAGGTAAGTGCACTTTGGTGACATAGATAACCAAATTAATTTTCTTAGTCCTTTTCATATATCACAACTCGAAATATTACAGTAACATATATAGTTTTTGTTATACTTGTCAATTTCAAATCTTCTTATATGAAAAAAAAACAGAATATGTTAAACTGGCTGTTGGTTGGTCGGAATGGACGTATCAGATTGGGATCAAATAGAAAAGGGTACAATGGGAGAGAAAAAGTAAGTACAGAGAACTAAATGTGCTAAATAAAGAAAGCTCGAAAAAGTTGGGGTGACAGTTTGAAATGTAAGTGCAATGGAGGAAGCACATGACGAATCTATCGAGAGGATCACACAAATATTGACATATACACTCTTCCCCTTGGCCATTCCATGAACGTCATCGCCAACCTCTTTTATAAAAGGCGTTTGTGTATTCTTGTTTATTACCTCATAAGTGACTCAGATCTACATTTTCTCAGTGAATGTGAAACTGGAAAACAAAATTATTTCAGGATACAAAAGTCAACGATTTTGATTTCTAATATGTACACTAGATTATGATCGAAGAGCGGCGTATTTACCGATTAATAACAAATTTGATATGAATTATTATTTTTTTCCTTTTGATGCACATTATGTACAAGGAATTATATCAAAAATGATTTTTTTTCAAATTATATGATTTATAAATTAATTAGTTTATTTGCAATTTCTTGTGTACACTCTTATATTACAAATCATCATTATATTCTCTGTGTATTTTCTAAGAGCTACATTTGTTGAGGCAGTAAGACATAAAAATTATGACAGATTTTTAGCTACTTTAATAGTATTAGTTTGTAGAAATTTTAATAGTTTTTAGAATGGTACAGAGTTCGTAATGAATGTCTTATACTTTTAAATATTGTAAATAATACTAAAACATGATTTATCAACTATTATACTAACCATAATATGTATAATACATTATGCATCCATTTTAGCCATAAATAGAACTGAATACCTTATTATTTGTATACCAAAGTTTTTCATCTTTCAATATACTAACCATAATGTATGGGGAAAATTTTGGTTTTTACCACAAGTTGATATAGTTTTCAAATTTACCATTAATGAATGATTATTTTCAAACTAAAATTTATTAAGTACCTATTAAATATATAATTTATTTATCTAAAAGACCCGGACTTGTCGGATCTTACCTGCATCCGAGAAAAATATCCGAAGTCCCAGCCCTACTAAAATACTCTATTGAAAGTAATAATTAAAAGAAACAAAACTAATGCAACTTGATTTTCTTTACCGCGAACGTCATAAATGTCTACTGTTTACGAGGTATTGATCTATTTTCACTAGTATGATCGTAAAAGGAAACACTTTGTGAATACTACTAAAGTATACTTAATGATTTTAACTCACCCATGATTTCATGTATACTTAATGATCTTAGTTATCTTATAAATCAATATAAACTCCCATCGATTCACGTATAAATATACACATATGCGTGTGAATGTAAGAAGTTTCGAATGATCATCTAATGAGTTTGGCATGTCAACACACATTTTGGGGGAGGGTTGTGTGGTACGTCATCTAAAATATGCAGTGTGTATTAATTCTAATTGGTTTAAGAATATTCCTACCAAACGAAGCGATTCCGGTAAGAAATTATTCCCTGAAGAAACCAATCTCTATGCCACTCACTATTTTTCTTCTTCATATATCAGTTTTACAAACATTACTTGTTCATGTCATTCTTAAATTAAAAACTTACAATTATATATTTTTGTACAAATGACGTTTGGAAATGAGTTATGATTTTTCTTAACCTTTAATTATTGAAAAATCTTACTACCACGGTTCAGTTTTCTAGAAATAATATTGTTGACAAAATGAGGTAGTGCTGATTTCAAATTTCAGCGATAGAAATCAAATATATTTCTGAAATCGTATTATTTTGGATGGGGTTTGTATGTGATCTATATATGTATAAACATATTTTGGTTTTAAATTCTAAGTGAAAGTCTGGAATCTCAGCATCTCTATACTGTTTTTCTTCTGCAAAAAAAAAAACTCTAATACACTACAAAAAAACGTGATTTTAACAACGAAGAGTTAATGACGAAATTACTTCGTCGTAAATATACAAGTTATTACTAGGAGTTTACGATTAGATCCACTTTCGTCGTACAGTCCTTGTAACTTTACGACAAAAACTATTCGTCAAAATCGACATGTACTATTACAAGTTCTTTATGATGAAACATATGTTTATTTATGTTTGGTGAAAACATGTTTGTAGTGTACTTTACAAAAGTAGATTCGTTGTAAAGCAGACGTGAGATAGTTATAAAAGCCAAATAACACTTTCCTCGTAAATTCATTGTTATATCTTCACCTATCAGATTCAAAAAATTTCTATATATATGTCCATTCTCATAACAACATACCTCAAAAAAAAAAGAATAAAAAAAATATCGGATGGTAGAAATATTTAGGAGTTATAGAGTTAGATATATACGCACAAGGATTCTGACGGTGGAGTGACAGATGCATTTCTTAGGGGGCTAGAGATTCATGTACCAGACGGGTAGTACACCGATCACGCATGAAAATGATAAGATGTTTTGTTCTTGTCAGAAGTGTAAGAATCAAAATATTCCCGTAGTGAAATTGTATGAGAGCATTTATTAAACAGAAGCTTTACACCACATTACTATATTTGGTTTCAATATGGAGAGGGCTATGGTGAAAATGAAGCTAGTAGTAGTAATAATAATTTTCAGGAAACTGGTAATAGTCGAGACCATATCATTTGCATAATGAATATAGTTACCATCAGGAGGAGAAGATGGTAGATTATGATAGGTTCATGACATGATTACTGATGCATTTTTACCTGAAACCACTACAACAATAGCTGATAAAACTGAAAATGTTGAAGAACCTAACTTAGATGCAAAAACATTTTATGAGATGTTAGCTACTGCAAATCAACCAATCTACCCTGGTTGTAGAGAAAGTCTCTCTAAATTGTCTCTAAAAGTTATAATGATGAATATTACAACAAATCATAATTTACGTGAGAATTGCATAGATGCATGGGCTGAATTATTTAAAGAGTATTTGCCAGAGCACAACGTGCCAGCTGAATCTTATTATGACATTCAGAAATTAATTTATAGTGTTGGGTTTCCTTCAGAGGTGATAGATGTTTGCATCGACAATTACATGATCTACTGGAGGGACAATGAGAAGTTAGAAGAGTGTCGTTTTCTGCAAAGAAGCCACAATTTAAAACCGCAAAGACGTGGGAGGAATAGGGTATCGTATCAAAGGATGTGGTAACTACCAATTACAGACATGTTGAAAATATTATATCAATCTGAGAGGATTTCTGAAGCGATGAGATGACATTTTGAACATGTCCAGAGGGATGACGATGTCCCTCATCCGTTAGATGCAAGAGCGTGGAAACATTTCAACACGGTAAACCCAAATTTCGCTAGGAATATTCAGAATGTCTATCTTGGGTTATGAACATATAGATTTAGTCTATTTGAAATGTCTGAGAGTAAATATTCTTTGTGGTCAGTCATTCTTACGCTGTTACACCTACCACCGGAGATGTGCATGGAACAAAAATTTCTATTTTTGACATATTAGTCCTGGTCTGAAGCATCCAAAACGGTCGCTAGATGTTTTTCTTCAACCACTGATACAAAGCTGAAGGATTTGTGGTCAGCAGGGGTGAAAACGTATGATTGTTCATTGAAAAACCAATTTTACGATGCGAGTAGTTCTGCTATGGACTATAAGTGACTTTCATGCTTACTGGAATGCTGTCTTGAAGGACAACACATGAAGGTTATCTTCCCCCTACCCAATCATACCAAAAGAAACAAGACATTGTTTTAGGTACAAAAGAGTTTAACTACTCCTCTATATTTAAGTGGAGAACAAATAGAACATCAAATTTATCACTATGGAGCTTTGGAAACTGGAAAGTTCCTGCAAATATGCATGATGGGTATGGGATCGCTCACAGATTGGCACAAGAATAGTACATTTTGGGAGTTGCCTTACTGAATGATCTTTTTTTGCGGCACAACCTCGATGTGATGCATATAGAGAAGAATTTTTTTGATAAAATCATAAATACAATACTAAACATTCAAGGAAAGCCTAAAGACAACAAAAAGTCAAGATTAGACTTACCTGATATTTGCTCGAAGAAGTGAGTTGCATATCAAGAACAATGGAAATGTTCCAGTTCACAACTTTTAGTTTTTATCAGAAGCAAAGACGACTTTGTTAAATTGGGTGGCATCAGAAGTGAAGTTCCCTGATGGTTATGTTTCAAACCTCTCAAGATGTGTTGAATAAGGTAAAATTTCTCAGGAATGAGAGTCATGATTGTCATGTCTTTATGCAACGACTACTTCCATTCGCTTTGCCGAGATGCTTCCAACAAATGAAAGTAAATTCATCGTAATTGAAAACACGCGCGTGGGAATTTTGTCGTATACCTTCCTAGTACATTCGTCTTAATTGAAAACATACACATCGGTACTTTTCGTCGTAATACGTTACTAGTAAAATTTGTCGTAATCAAAAACACAAGCATGGAGTTTTGTCGTAATTGAAAAACATGCGTGGTACTTTTGTTTTAACATTACAGTGAATTTACTAGGATCTCAAATTTCTATATATAACCCGATGATCAAACACGATTCAAGCCTCGTGTATTCTCCCAACCTTCTATTTGCTTTTTAAGGTATCTGTTTTTTTAGGTTAAGTAGTAAATAGGTGGTTAGTTTAAGTGGTTAATTAGGGAACATAATTTTATTCATGATTAAATTTCATTAATTTGAAATTGATTACATATAGATTTTTTTATAATTTATATGGTACCCAGGAGACGACCACCCACTTATTTTCGAGATGTTTGCACTCGGTGATAGGACATCTACTTCAGCTCCATCATCTTCTTCAGATGCGGAGGTGGTCCCGAGTCACAGACGTCTTAGGGACCTTTTTGGGTTCTCCTCCCTCCTTCTACATCCCAGATACACTATCCGATATGATGTGCCCCGGTTCGAGCACCGATCTGTTGATCATGGACACGGCCCAAGATGGCGATCTTGTCAACCGGCTCAGCCACAAACGAGGTTCACCATCTGACCAATCCGTGTACAGAATCGACCCGCGTGCATCCGAGAATTACCTAAGGTTGGAACCACGACCCTAAATGACCGAATTGATCAACCTCAGCCATTCTTTCCGAACCATTCGAAAATCTAAGACCAATGGTCAAACTAGAAGCTAACTTGGAAAAGGAACGATTACTAAGTGGAAAGCACTATCAATTAACATTGAAGATATCATGGAAAGCAATAATGATATATGTTCATTGTTTGACTCATATCTTTCAAAACACGAGGCTTCTATGCATGAAATCACTTGGAGAAATGTTTTCAGCTCAATTATGGAGCTCCTTGAAGAAGAATCAGATCAACGAAGTTCATATGAGGGAGTTATGCCATTTACAAACCAGGTGATATTCAGCTCTCCGCGAATTCAGACATGTGCGCATTCAGGTGAGTTGGACCGAGCACCTGCCTGGGAGCTGGATGAAATGATTGACACTATCTGGATGAGATGAAATGCTCAAGTGAGTTGGACTGACACTGTCCTAGATGAGCTGAGCTGGATGGGAACTTATCTGGACGAGCTGACGAGCTAGTTTGAATCTTCCGAGCTGGTTCGAGCACCCGAGAAGATACAATCGGTCAACTCCCTTTCTGATGAACCAAGCCAATCTCTTCAAGATTCTAAGTCATTTCCATGGTCCAAAACTATCAGAAAAGCTAAGGAAAACATGCTTGACGAATGAGCTTGTTTTGGACTGCATTTGGGCCGAAATGTGGATCCAAACATTTCTATCGTTTACAACTTTACCCAAGAAGTAAACAAGATATTCCTTCGAATATTTTCGACCACAGCAGTCAAAGGAGAGTCCCAAGACAAGTCAAACTGTGTGGAAGATCAGATCTAGTCTTTGTTTTCAGTCAACACATTTATGTAGTCAAGTCCTTTGTTTTCGGGTCTTCTATGCTTGTTTTTAGCACATTTTCATTAGATTTCTACAACTTGTAATCCTATAAATAGGGACTAAGAGCCACGAAATAAATCATTGAGTTTTCTTCTTTTATGAGTTTATCTCTTTGTTCTTAATTTAGAACACTTCTTAGTTTTTTGGTGAGGTTATCTCCAAGTTTCGAACCTTCTTTTGTTGGACCGGTGCGTCACATCCGGCAACGATCAAAGTCTGGTAGTATCATTGAGACTTCCACAACCCTTTGTGTCACCATTCATTCCACCAGTTCTCCTTTTGGCGAGTTCATATCCCCTTAGTCCGAGTGAGTGATCCTTTCCGAATCTAGGACATATCACGATACCTCCACTTCCTCCTCCATACGAGCCCCTTCACCAGCTCCACATCATGCCCAACAGCAGGTGTTCATCCGGATTTGTTTGTCCCTCCATCTGGCACCCTGCGCTACATATACAGTTGAGGATCTTCTTGCTCTGCCAGAACAAGGAGGTCTAAAGATTCTGGACTCCGATACCCCAGAGGGTACTTATTGTTTGTCCCTCCATCTGCACCCTGCGCTACATATACAGTTGAGGATCTTCTTGCTCTGGCCAGAACAAGGAGGTCTAAAGATTCTGGACTCCGATACCCCAGAGGGTAGCTTATTGGTAAAGTTTTTAAATTTTATTAATTTAAAATTTAACAATATATTTGGTATACTCTTATAGCAAGTTCATATTATTTCAGGTTTGGAGTCCATAATTCTTTCGGACGAAGCGTTTTGAAATGGTTAAAGGTTATTTCACCGAGCCTTATCCGCACTGGAGTACGACTCCCGAGCACATTAGGACCACGTGGTTCAAATATTTGGCGGTAAGATTTTTTATATTTTTTTAATAATTAATTAATAATTTTAATTTATTATAATTTATTTTATTTTTGTTTGTTTCAGCAAATGTGACGCTGGTCCTTAGCAATCAACGAGAGGGTTACAGTGAATTTGTTGCAAGAGTAAAGATCCGCCTTTGCAACACCGTCTCAGATTGGAAAGAAAAGTGGGATTACTACGAATATGATGTGAAACCCACCGCGCTCATAGGAGGTTTATGGGATGGCGCTCGTCATCTTTTGGAAGCTACCCGGCTCGATCCGTAAAGTCAGTAGTTGCTCTGCCTTCTCGTAGGACGAAGGATATGGATGGTGACTTACCATGCTTCATACAACCGGGCAAAGCCCCACACTGGAGTTTGTCTATGAGTTGTAAGTTTTATTAATTTTATGTTATTTTCATTTTTCTTATTATTGTCTTACATAAAATTAATAAATTTACATTTTATTTCCTTTTGTAGGCTAAGAAAACCAGAGTGATGTCATCTCTGTCTAATCTATTCAAAATCATTCACCAAAGAGCGAGCGAGGACTTTTGTAATCCACGGTCGGAACTCTTTCTTGACGTGGTTGCTAAGGTTAAAGAGCACGAGACGCAGCTAACCCAAGAGTCTACCAATGGATTACCTGTCAAATTGTCTACACAGGAGGTGGACATGATCTTTGAAGAGGTAAAATTTTAAAATATTTTGAATTTTGATTTTTTTTATAAACATAATTAAATTAATATGTTTTTTAAGTGGCTCCAAGAAGAAGGGGCAGATGATGGGAATAAGATCCGTCAACGACGTCCCAAAGGCGACTTTGTCTTACTCGTCGAGTCGAGATGAGGAGAATGCTCGGTTGAAGGCTCAAGTGGAACGACCAACAGGTTCGTTTGTAATCCCTAGAGGATCTTCCTCAATGTTATGGCGGTTGGAAACCCAGTTCTACATAAAACGTTGGAGGAGAGACATCGGAATCTCAGTGGACAACCGCCTCTTCCGATCATGTGGACGAGCCTCGAGACTCAACGGGAAGGAACAACACCTCCAACAACTACTTCGACAATGTCGATCTCCCGTAGATTAACTTTTGTTTTAAATATTTTTATTTTGTATTATAAATTTATATATTATTTTATGACTTTTTATCAATTTTATTTTTCATATTTTAAAATATTTTAATTATTAATATTTAATATAATTTTTTTTTTTTTTTTTATTTTAATTTTTAATTTGCTTATAATTTCATGTATAATCCTCGTAAAATGAACAAGAATTTACAAGAAGGAAGTTGTAAAGTCTTCGTAAACTTTACAACGAATTTACTGGAATTACTTGTGAATTCGTCATAATATATTACGAAGAGTTAACAAGATATGTCATGTAAATTCGTCGTAAATCATACAGTCTTCAATGACTACTTACTAGGAAATTTATGAGGAATTTATGAGAACCTATTACTATGCAATTGACGACAAATTTTCTCTGTTTATTATGATATTTTTTTTCGTAGTAAATGTTACAATGGTGTTACGACGAATTAGTGCATTACGATGGACGTTTTACAAACGAAACACTATTCTTATTAATTTTCGTAATGACATTCGTTACGACAAATTTACACATGAATAGAAACCTTCGTAATAATCGCGTTTTTTTTGTAGTGATACTATTAACTGCGAAAATCATTTAAGAAATAACACGTATCTCTCATGCTAATGAAAATAGCTTCAAACGTGCAGATTTTAAAAGATTCAAGGAATATGGACATTAAACTTAAATTCAAGAACGTCACACTTATCATATACGTTTAACTTTCATTGTGGATATTTTGTACTATAGGCACTTTCATGTGTGTTGTGTGTGTAACATGGATAACGAATTTCTTATATGTATATGCACACTTGGCTATTTTCTTCAATAGATTAGATAGGAAATTAAGAAGATCAGGAGGTAACAAGTACCTAACCCACAATAGTCCTTATTTCTAAAAACATTATTAATATTTTTCGCTGAATTACGGTTGACTTTTAAGTTTGTTATTGATAGTTTCTATAACTATAATGTTGGTGGTATCCACCCAATATAACCCCAAATACTTAGTTTATACACTACTTTTTGCACATTAGTCTTTGTGTAAGATACTAAGATCTGATCCCTAAGTAGTTGAGATAAAATGTTGTTCTACGTCATTATCAAATCAAGAGTATTGCCTTGTTGTAGCGCACAACATGATTTGCATAGCCATCGATCCAAGAAAGAGGCATATTTAATTTTAGACTACTCGCCAAACTACTCCCCGCCCTTAATTAAACTACAGTTGGGAATTATCTATTTATGATTCTAAAATAATCGTCTCTTATTTAATGGGGTGACTTGGCTACCTAGACCGACCAAAGCTACTCCAACTAGTTCTCTTTTGATATACCTGGGTTTTAATAAACATATCTGGTTTCTTGAATTCATTTTTCAAGGCTATTTTAAACGTTATATATTATATTTCTAAATATATTTCTATGCAAAGCTAAATATATTGATTTCAAATAGATATGTACAAAGATTATAGGAATTTTTTTTAAATAACCATTTTTAAGTTTTTGTCACCAAAAATAATTCTCAAAAAAATAATCGAAATAAATATTTTATTTTGAATATTTTCATATTTTTAAAATTTTAATCCCACTCCAAAACTCCATTTCATAACTCTAAACCCTAAGTTGAGATTAATTAATCATGATGGAATAAAATGTATATTTACACCATTTAAAAATTCTCTTTGGTCATTTTTCTCTTTAAAAACTATTTTGTGACAAAAACAAATTTAGAGTTATCCTATAATATTTCTCAAAATTATATTAAAGTTAGATTTGCTATCATAAACTAAATCCTTTTACAAAATAATATAATGATAAATCCCCCAATTCTTTTTTGATTAGCCTTTGATAAGTTGATTAATCAATTATACATAATTTTGCTTCTTACCATTCTAGGCGATACCGTAACTATAGATTTTTCATTTACTTTTCTTCGGTGCCGGCTATAAATATATTTAAATTTATTATGGGTTATACAATTAATTACTTAAATATTTTATATTAGACATATGTAATTAATCTTCTTCAAATGTTGATAATTTATCATGCATATTCATCCGCGTGTAAGGATAACTTTTAGCATAGCTAAATGAAAATATTTGTCTAGGATTTCCAATTTTTTTTCAAAAATTTTATATTGAAGATTGCTCTAAATTGTAATTTTTAATAAATTTTATTAAATTGTTTAGGGTTCCTTAATCTTAAGACCGCTTTTAATCCAGCGGCATGACCATCTGACTTGCTTGGTTTTTCTAACATGCCATTTGACCTTTTCTTTGTTGACCGGTTCGTTTAATTAGTTCATTGAAGTTATAGATCTTTATGCTTTCGGTGTACTCCAAATCTTAGTCGTAGCGTTGGTTAATCCTAAAGCCTGTACTTAGCCTACCTCCTTAATTAGTGATTCAGCCTTGTTGTCTTTTACTTCTTCGCGGACCATTTTTTATCAACTTTCGGCAATTTTGTTAATCTAATGGAATTTCATTGCCCTTTAGTCTCTGGCTGCAGTGGGGAAATAATTCCTTCATAACATTTTTAAATCTCGGCCAAATATGGTTATAATGCGCATAATAAAAAACTAAAGTGTGATACCATCTCATCATTTCTCAAGAACGGTGTGTTATTTACGGTAATGTACATATAAATTAATTTCACCTTGTCTAATTATCAACTTTATCAATATTAACTTTTTCTTTAATTTAATCTTATTATACCATTAACCATTTAACTAACATAATAGAATCATAAAATAAATTAAATATCAAAATCTACAATAATAAGTTTGACAGGGATCTCTCCTCAGTGTGCCACCATGGCACACTATGCTCCAATTAAGATATTGATAGCCTAAAGCACTCACGGTTGTTTTTTTTCTATGTTTGAGTTTCGGGTCGGGCAACTTATTTCATGGCCTAAAATAGAATGATGAACATTTTAAACATTGGAGATTCACTGTTTTATGGCATAAGCCCAAATATGTTTCCTATACAAGTCTACAGTTTGCGTTAAGATTGATTCATCATCGATCTAAATATATGCCACCGCCTTATATCCAACGGAAGTGTAACGGTTTAAGTTTGATTCAATCTCCGTCATTTACGGTCCTCATTCACTCCCATTAAACACCGTCTTCACTAACTCGCATTCTATAATACCTTCGCCCTCCTTAAAAATTACGAATCTTATAATTCATTGCCTCAGTATAGAGATTTCATAACCTAAATATTTAATATTATTAGCTCCGTTGTTTGTATTCCCACCTCTCTCCACATCTCTGACATTACTTTGTTACCCTCTCTTCTCAAAATCTTAGGATCTATCTTTGATGTAGTAGTATAAATTGAAACTTTGATTAAAAGATCAAATACAAAACCAGGAGAAGTAGATTGGAAGAAGAAAGGAGGATGAATTAGAGGTAGAAGAGGAAAAATACCACTTTTCATGTTTATCTTAAAGAGTGGGATTAAGGATATTAAAAATAAATAAATACTAAAAACTGAAATAATTTTTGTAAAAAATTTCAATTTAAAAGAAATTCAAAAAATAAAAAAAATTGAAAATTATATTCCATTTTTTTTATAAAAATGTTCGAATTTGAAAGCGTATAATTTGAAAATTGTAATTTTTTAATTAAAATAATTATTTATATTTATATATCTGGGAAACAAAAATATAAAAGTATTTGTTTCTTTATTGAAGAAAATATTGTGAAATATCTCTTTAATGAAAATAAATATGAATAATGTTACAAGTAATGTAGTAACTTGAAATTCTCCCTTGAAACAGAAAATCAGTTTTGTAATGAAAATATTTAGTTAATAAAGTTGGAAAAAGTGGTTTTAAGTGTTTGAAGAGAAAGAGAAGAAAAAAAGTTTCTATGAAAAGGAGAGTTTTCTCTTCATTTTCTTTATTAAGAGAGCAAACTTTTTCTTACTAATTAGTAAAGAGGAAGAAGATGTTTTTTATTACTAGAGAGGACTTCTCTTTGTTTTGGATGATTACAATGAGAAAGAAAAATGCTTTTATAGCGTCCAAAGTACAAATATCTTTAAGATTTTAATTTTACTCAAGAGGATTCTACCTAAGCCCAAAAAATATTTTATTCCAATTACTCTAGACATTTTCTTAGACACTTCTAGATTTTGGATCAAATTTTGGGTTAAGCCCCACACAGAAAGATTATTTGCCCAAAACTAATCTTAACCCAAAATAAGTTGGGTAAACGACTTATTTCCACACCAGAAGTATCGTATAGTAATAGTTCCACACAATCTTTCATGCTCGTTCTAATACACACATTTTAAGTATATAGACCTATTTACCCCCATTTTCAAAGATCGAAACCCGAAACCACACATATGAAGGTTTAGCTTGGTTTTACTAGTTTAGAATCTAAACCGACATAAACCAGTTAAACCAATCAAACCAGCTGATAGCAAATTGAAATCAAAATCCGACCCAGCCTGATATCAAATAATACCCGATTTAACTCTTTAGTAGAATGTTTGTTCATGTTCTATTTAGATATCATGTCAGATTGGGTTTAATTTTAGTTTGATACCAACTGGTCCGATATCGGTTTAGATTCTAAACCAAGCTAAACCTTTGTCTATGTGGTTTCGTGTTTTGATCTTTGAAGATGGGGATAAATATGTTCATATACTTAAAATGTGTGCAATTAGGTTCATATACTTAAAATGTGTTCAATTAGGACGAGCATGAAAATTGTGTGGAACTGTTACTATACGATACTTCTGGTGTGGATTAGATCGTTACCCAAATAAGTTTAACTTTCAACATCCCCTCTTAAACTTGATTTTTTACTCCGAGCAAAACTCCGCATTTTGAATAAAGTCTTCACGCTTGAGAGGTTTGGTGAAAATATCAGCTACTTGATAATTTGTCTTGACATAATCTAACTGCAAATCCATCTTGGTGACAAATTCTCTAATGTAGTGATAACGGGTATCGATGTGCTTGCCTCGATCATGGAAAACTGGATTCTTCGCCAAAGCTATTGCTGACTTGTTATCAACAAAGATCATTGTTGGCTCCTCTTGTGTTAGGTTGAACTCCTTTAACAAGTTTCTTAACCAAATAGCATGGCAAACCACATGAAGTAGCCGCTACATACTCCACTTCATAAGTCGAAAGAGTGACAATCAGTTGCTTATTCAACATCCATGTGAAAGCGGTTTTTTCCAATTAAAAACACGAAGCCACTTGTGCTTTTCCAGTCATCTACGTCTCCACCCCAATCGCTATCGCTATATCCAACAAGCTTGTAAATGTCAGAGATCGACTTAATGAAGCCAAAGTTGATTGTACCTTTGGTATAGCGTGGGATCATCTTAGTTTCCTTGAAATGAGTTGTTGTTGGATGGTCCATGTATTGACCCACAATTTTAAACCGCATGAGGATATCATGCCTCATACATGTTAGATAATGTAAGCTTCCAACCAGGATCTTAAAGAATGTTGGATCCACACTCTCTCCTTCTTCTTCATTCGACAATATGACTCCACATTCCATTGGTGTGCAAACTGGATTTGAGTCATCCATCTTGAACTTCTTAAGAAACTCTTTAGCATAACCTTCTTGAGTAATGAAGATTCTATTTTCTTCTTTCTTTACTTCAATGCCAAGGTAGTATGATATCTAATATCAGTCATCTGTAACTCCTTTGTCATCTCCATCTTAAAATCTTCAACATAATCAGATTGTTGCCAATAAATATCAAGTCATCCACATACAATCATGCAATCAATATATCATTGTTTTGAGTTTTGATACATAGTCCATGCTCATATGGACACTTGATGAAGTCTTTTTCCTTGAAATGTTTATCAATCTAAGTGTTCCATGCTCTTGGTGCTTGCTTTAATTCATAACGCGCCTTCTTCAGCCTCCAAAACTTTGTCTTCTTCTTCTTTTACAATGTAGCCTTATGGTTGTTCAATATAGAATTCTTACTCAATGTCTCCATTTAAGAAGGCTGAATTACATCCATTTGATGTGTCTTTCAACTTTTTTGGGCTGCCAATGAAACGATTAGTATAACCGTTTCTAAACGAGCAACTGGAGGCAAATACTTCACCATAGTCGATTCCGGCTCTTTGACTACAACCTTTTGCCACCAATATTGCCTCGTACCTTTTAAATTCAACTTTAAAATTCTTCTTTGCCTTGTACACCTACTTCACACCGGTTGCTTTATGGCCTATTTGGAAGTGAGGCTAACTCCCATGTATCATTCTTTTTGAATCGACTTGATTTCTTCATACATTGCACTTCTCCATGTCTTCTTTTCTTAAGCTTCTTCAAACTTCATTGGCTCGCAATCCGCAAATAGACAAAATAACATAAGATTGTCTTGATTTTTGATAACTCCGTAGCTGTCTCGTAGACTTCTAAAACATGAAGTTATTCCACTAAGCTATCCTCTCCTTGTGATCATGGTGTTGGTAAGGTTGGTGGTGTAGCTGGTTCTTCTCCCGGTTTGCTCCAGATTATCTTCTTCAAAAGATGGAAAAGTTGTAGTCTTCATAATTTTGATCTCCAGTCCATTCTCACTTCTTCATCAAAGATGACATTCCGACTAGTGATTATCTTCTTTGTTTAGGAGTGTAGAGATTGTAGCCTTTGGAGTTAGCATCATACCTAATGAAGATATACTTCTCAAATTTATCATCTAGTTTGCTACACTTCTCGTCTGGAACATGAGCGTGAGAAAGGCTTCCTTCCGCTCCAAGCTTCTTTTGGTGTCTTCCCCAAAGACTCTTTGTTGGAGATCGTTTTTTTATATAAAACACACACGCAACCGCTTCCACCCAAAACTCCTTTGGTAGCTTCTTAATTTTGTGCATGATTCTTGCCATCTCAAGGATTGTCCTATTCTTCCTCTCTGATACTCCATTTTGTTGAGGAGATCTTGGCACCGTCAATTCTTTGAATGCCCTTATTTTCACAATACTTCAGAAATTCCTTGGACATAAATTCTTCTCCCCAATCAGTCTCATGGTCTTGATCACAAGGACACTTTCCTTCTTAACATGGGTTTTAAACTTTTTGAAATTTTCAAACACTTCAGATTTTTTCTTTTAAAAAGTGAACCCATGTATTTCTTGAAAAATCCCCAATAAAACGAAAGAAGTAGTTACTCTTTCCAAGTGAACTTGGTTTGGTCGGACCACATACATCTGTATGTATGAGTTATAGTGGCTTTCTTACTCTTGTCACTAACTCCTTTGGAAATCTCATTTAAATTTCTTTCAAAGTAAACACTCTTCACACACTTGATTTGGATTGTTGATGCATGGTAATCCTCTCATTATTTCTTTCTTGGAAAGTAGCTCTAACCCTCCAAAGTTGAGATACCTAAAACGAAGATGCCAAAGCCAAGAATCCTTCTTGTAACACATCTTGAGATATCTTGCAATGTCATTTTGGATGTTTAGGACAAACATTTTATTCTTTGACATTGACACATTCGTGATGAGATTATTTGTAATCATCTCTTAAAGAAAGGCTATTGTTTTATAGTCAAATATCATAACCTTTTTCTAAGAGTTGCCCTAGACTCAAGATGTTGGTCTTCATGCTTGGAATGTAGTTAAATTGAAAATGAATTGATGATCTCTATTATTCAAGCGGATAAGAATATTTCCTTTGCCTTTGACCTCCATATTTTATTCATCTCCCAAAGCCACATTTTTTTCACCTATTCATCAAGCTCCACATAAAAGCTTATATTACTACACATGTGATTGCTTGAACCACTATCAAGGTACCATTTATGAACCTCACTTGGTTCATCACTTTTGCAAGCCATCAATAGCATATATTACTCTTTCCTTTAATATAGTTGGACTTCTCTTCAACTTTATTGTTGTTTAGAGATTTGCACTCGAAAGCATGATGTCCAAATCTCCGCAGCTATAATATTTAATGATTGACTTATCATATCTTGATTTTGCATTTCCTCTTCAACGACCTCTTGATGAGCTCTCTCCTATTTAGTTAGAGTTTTCTTCATATGGTCTCCAACCTCGGCCATTTACTCCACGACCTCATCCTCAGAAATGACCGCCACCACGGTCTTGGATTGTTTCGACCACTTTCATTTGCTCAACAATATAATATTTCCTCCTCCTCCTCCTCCTCCTCCTCCTCCTCCTCCTCTCCTCCCTCCTCCTCCTCCTCCTCCTCCTCCTCCTCCTCCTCCTCCTCCTCCTCCTCCTCTCCTCCTCCTCCTCCTCCTCCTCCTCCTCCTCCTCCTCCTCCTCCTCCTCCTCCTCCTCCTCCTCCTCTCTCCTCCTCCTCCTCCTCCTCCTCCTCCTCCTCCTCCTCCTCCTCCTCCTCCTCCTCAGCTTGTGCTGTAATGATCAAAGAAGTTACTTTTATTTCATAGTCTCTAAGTCTTTTGTCTCTTCAATCACGTTAACAATGTGCTCAAATTTTGAATATGACGATCTAAAGAACTTTCTCCATAATTCTTACCTCGTCCAATTTCTCACTATTTCTTTTCAGGTTATTAATAACCATCAAGACTCTTGAGAAATAATTCTGAAATGGAAGCTTGTCCCATTCTTCTTTGGAAGTCTTGCTCCAGCAACCTTCTCAAACGTAATTTCATCTAATCCTGTATAGTTTAGATAGAGAGCCTTCTTGTCTCCCTTCCTTGAATCTCTCAAACCATCCTTTTGAGTTTGAGATAAACACCATTATTGGCCGGTTCAATGAAACCTCTACTATCTCCCACGCATCATGTGCATCTTGAATAGCCATCATCCTTAGATTCCATTTGTCATAGTTGCTCTTTGTGAGCACCAGAACTTGGAAAGGAACACCACTATTTGCCATTACCTTAGTTATGATACCACTTTGTTGGAATAAAAAATATTTATTTAATAAAGTTGGAAAAAAGTGTTTAAAGAGAAGAGAGGAAAACACTTTTCTATGAATATGATAATTTTCTCTTCCTTTTCTTTATTAAGAGAAGAGATTCTTCTTACTAATTACAAATGAGGAAAGAAGAGGGCTATTTATAGTCTCCAAAGTACAAATATCTCTAATATTTAATTTTATTCTAGAGAATTCTACCTAAACTTAAAATATCATTTTATTCTAATTATCTCCTAAACATTATTTACCAAGTGATTATTTATGTGGCATCATCACAATCATTCTAACTAACAAATGATGACATGGTTAATCAAAAAGATGACATAGATATATAATTGTGACATGGCTTTTTTCTAAATGACATATATTTCAATTATAGAAGTATAAATATAAGGTAATAATTTAATTAATACTATTACCAATATAAGTCAATTAACTAAATATGATATGAATGCAAACGTAACAATTTTCACATCAGTTTAGAATGAAAATTATAAGTAATATTTATATTATTATTATTCAAAAATAAAATAAAATATACTTAACTAAAAATATGATTTGTAATACAAAATAAATCATCTATTTTTGATTAAATTGTATAGACAATTACGCATAATAATTAATATTTTTTTAAACCACAAATTATATATATTATACAGGCAAGTAATTTTACATTTTATAATAATTTTTTTTTTCAAATTTACCATTTTGAATTTGACATAAACAATATATACCACTTCCACCTACACAACCCATTTAGAGAAAACTGCTTAAACTATCACCTCTTAAACTAATTTTCATGTTTACTTTAACCACATTTACCTTTAGTTTCAGTTAAGTAAATAGACACTTATATCACTATGGTTAATTAATCTAAACTTAAGATTTAGATTTGAGGGATGAGTTTATTATTTTTTAAAAATAAGTAATTAAATATTTAAAATTTAAAATAAATAAATAATATTTGAAAAGTAATTTTTGAATTTTAGAAAAATAATTTTGAAATATTTTCTAAAAATTTCAAAATTAAAAACCTATAATTTGAAATTATATATTTTTATTAAATAATTATTTATATATCTATAAAAAGATGGTAGAAATGTATGTTGCCTCTTTTAGGTCACTATTCCTTCATTAGTTTCTATGTGTCAACGTTTAACCTTTGCCATCGTTGGTTCAAAGATCTTTTCCATGGGTGGATCATGGATGTATAGGATTTACTGTGAATCGAATTTGTCTCTCACATACTTTCCATATAGCAACACGTCATAAATCTCTCGTAGCATGCCACGACTTGTGCCCTGTGTGCATTCTGACATCGTTGATGGGAAGATATATGTAATCGGGCATGCAGGCCCGGCCCTGAGAAAGCCTAAAAAAACTTAGGCTGGAAGCACCAAAAAAAATTGAAGACCTGTAAAAAATAAATAGTTCTAAATAATGGAAAAAATAGGCTGAAAACATAAATATTTTAAAAGGCCGGAAGCTTATGCTTCCATGGCTTCTGCCCAGGGCCGCTACTGCGGGCATGGGAGGATTATAATGTTGGTGTTTCTACACGGAAAAAAAAATGGAAACCTTTTTTTTTTTGTGGTGGAAACTTAGGACAATGCCAGAAATGGAAATGGGAAATCACTTTTGTAGCTATATTTTCACTAAATATTTTAGTTAGTTATTTGAACAATATTTTTTAATTGATGTGGATAATGTAGTAACATATATGAGCATTAAACAAACCTGTACACTTCTAAATATTAATGATTCAAATTAAGTTTTCATGTTACTTAGAGTAAATTTTATTATAATAAATATGAACTTATTTTATACATGGTTATTAGTGTACAAAACCCGGTTTACTGATTTAAATATTTAATTAGATCAGTGGTTTAGTGTACAACTTACTATGTATACATGAAAATATTGATTTTATTAATAAAAGAATATATTTTTATAATAATCTTTTTCATCATCTCTCTCAAGCTTAATTGTAATATGGTATCGGAGTTAAAACCGAGTTCGATTCTTGCGTAATCTATACCTCATTTGATCTCGTTTTACTTCGATTTTCAAGATTCGATGGTGTCTGTGAAGAAGATTCCTCGTCGATCGACCCGTACTGGCAGCTACCTCGATTCGGAATGCTTCGACTGCTTCTCCAGCGACTTCTTGTCCAGATCCCCAAGCTATGCGAGCTCCATCAAGTGTTGACCTTACAGATTTGATTCATTAACCATTCTTTATGCATACTTCCGATCATCCAGGTTTACAACTCGTTCCTATCAAACTCGATGGAACAAACTTTGATGATTGGGAAGCTGCAATGAAAATAACTCTAGATGCGAAGAATAAAATCGGTTATATTGATGGACCCTTACCTCGTCATCCAGAATCCGATTTAAATTTTCGAATATGGTCTAGATGCAATAGCCTTGTTAAGTCATGGATCCTTAACTCGGTTTCAACTTAGATCGATCGTAGTATTCTCAGATTGAGTGATGCCACTAATATATGGCGTGATTTGCACAATAAATTTCATATGAAAAATTTGCCTAGGACTTACAATCTTACACATGAGATTCAGGAATTGCATCAAGGTTCATTATCTCTCTGCTGATTATTTAACTAAATTGAAGACGTTGTGGAGTAATTTGGAGAATTGTGAAGAACCTGATGATCCATGTATGTGTGGTAAAGCACAAAGGCTTCAACAGAAAGCTGAACGTGCTAAGATTGTGAAGTTTCTAGAGGGGTTAAATGAATCATATGCAGTGATCAGCGCCTGATAATCATAAAGAAGATTCCGTCTTCACTTACTGAAGTTTATAATATC
The DNA here is from genome assembly GCA_905132765.1 of Moricandia arvensis. Lineage (NCBI taxonomy): Eukaryota > Viridiplantae > Streptophyta > Magnoliopsida > Brassicales > Brassicaceae > Moricandia > Moricandia arvensis. Next base: position 34,177 of record CAJHQP010003653.1, read on the forward strand.
TTGAATCAAGATGACAGTCAGAAAAACTTTGCTATTGCTATTTCTCCAGCTACAACTCAAGATCCTACAAGTATCTGCGATGTTCAGTCTGGTGCTCATAAAGGCAAACCCAATTTGTTCGTTTTGCAACAAAGTTGGTTACATTGAAAAAATGTGCTATAAGAAACACGGTTTCCTATAAGGCTATCTCTCTAAAGGCAAGACTCCTGATAAGTTTCAGAAGCCATCTCAGGTTACACCTCACGTTAAATTGTCTACTACTCTTGATGGATTGATTGGAAATCTCTCTAAGATCAATCCAGAAGTTTATAGCTCTGTTCAGTTCCCAACTTCAGAACACGAAAAATTTCTAACCAAACAGAAGCGTCTACATCTTAGAATCTGATTGATATTACGGGTATCAACTTCTCCCAGTCTACATTGTGCTTCATTGGTATTCTCATTGTCTTCTCAAAATACATTGGAAAATGAAACATGGGTACTTGACTCGGGAGCTACTCATCATGTATCACATGATAAGGATATGTTTACTTCTTTGGATACATCTATACATAGTTATGTAAATATGCCGAATGAATCTTTAATCAAGATTAGTGGAGTTGGAAACATCTAGTTAAACAAACATCTTCTTCTTCAAATTGTTTTGCTTATACATGAGTTTGACTAAATCTCATTAGTATAAGCTCCTTGACAAGTGATTATGGTTCCAGAGTGATAGTTGATCCTCCATCTTGTTTAATACATGATTATACCAAAGCATTGATGATTGGCCAGGGTAGAATAATCGGTAATCTGTATGTGCTCGATGTTGAAGACAATTCTACAATGGTGATTGCAGTTTTAATATTGTAACTTGGCACAAAAACTTGGTCATGCTTCATTCTCTCGACTTAATTTAATATTAGGTGCTTTGGGATCTACTCGACAGAAGAATAAGGAAATTCCTATTGCCATATATGCTAGTTGGCGAAGCAGAATAAGTTAGCTTTCCCTTCTTCTAACAATATGTGTAATTCACACTTTGAGATTTTACATATTGATGTTTGGGGGCCACTTTCAGTTGAAACAATTGATGGTTATAGATATTTTATGACAATTGTGGATGTCTTTCTCAAGCAAGATGGATTTACTGGATGCGTAAGAATGAAGTTTTAACAGCGTTTCCTGTGTTCGTTGCTCAAGTAGAGAACCAATACAATGTGAAGATTAAATTAGTTCAATCAGACACTGCTCCAGAGCTTAATTTCACATCATTCTTTCAAGAGAAAGTCATTGTTCCTTATCATTGTGCTCTGAGACACCGGAGCAGAACTCTATCTTCGAGTGCAAACACCAAACACATCTTGATCGTTTCCAGGGCTTACATGTTCCAATATCAACTTCCACTGGTCTATTGGGGTCATTGTGTGTTGACCGCAGTGTTTGTCATCAATCAAACACCTTTTCTTAACAAGACTCCACATAAAATCCTAACTGGAAAGATACCTTTGTATGATCCTATAAGAACCTTTGGATGTCTCTGTTCTGTTCATCTTCTCCAAAACAGAGACACAAGTTTAAACCAAGGTCAAAAGCTTGTTTATTCTTGGATTATCCTTCCGGTTACAAGGGGTATGAGTTGTTGAAGAAATGTGATTTTTCATGAAGAGATATTCCAGTGGCATCTTCTCCATTGCTTGAAGCTGCATTGAAACTCTTCACACCACCACATTCTTTGTCATCAGGTACCGTACCTTTATCATCCTCACCAGAAATTTCTCCTTCTTCTGATCTACCACCATAAATGTCTTCTAAAATCTGAAAACAACTTGTACATTTACAAGATTATCATTGTTTTAACATGGATTTTACTCTCATATCCTATTTCCTCATCATTGTCCTATTCCAAAATATCTCCATCTCACTTATCTTACATCAATAACATCACAAAGATTCCAATATCTCAATCATTTTCTGAGGAAAATAACTTTAAAGAGTGGTGTGAAGCAGTAGATAAGGAGTTTGGAGCAATGGAATCTGCTAAGAATTGGGATATTACTATTATATCGGATGGAAAGAAAGCAGTTGGTAGTAAAATGATTTATTTATTGAAGTATAATGGTGATGGTACTTTGAGAGACACGAGGTCCGTTTAGTGGCTAAGGGGTTTTAATCAGAAGGAGGGATTAGATTATACTGAAACATTTTCTCCAGTGTCCAAGCTAACAATAGTACGGTTTCTGTGGAAAGTGGCTGCTTCTCGAAACTGGTTTCTTCATCAACTTGACATATCCAATGCGTTTTTGAATGAAGAACTGGATGAAGAAATTTATATGAAGATCCCAGAAGGCTATGCAGAGCGGAAATGTATCACTTTTCTTAAGCATGTTGTTTTTAGATTTATAAATTCATTTATGGTCTAAAACAGGCATCAAGGCAATGGTTTCTGAAGTTTTTTTGATGTTTGCTGCGTTTGGGTTTCTCAAAAGGTGATGGGGGATCATAACACTCTTTATGAAGACTTTGCTGATGGTCATTTTCTTGCAGTGTTGGTCTATGTGGATGATATAATTGTGGTTAGTACGAATGAATCCAAATCTAAAGAGTTAATTCAGGATTTGTCTCAGCAGTTCAAACTGAGAGATCTTGGTGTTCTTAAATATTTCTTGGGTTTGGAAATAGCTCGGAGAAGTGAGAGATTTCCATTTGTCAGAGGAAATATGCATTGGGGATTCTAACTATAAAATATCATATTTGAATCATAAACAGAGAATTGACACACTTGAAAATGATTTCGTTTACTAATGACAACAATTTTTAAGAAATCGCTAGGCGGTAACTAAGTGTTTATACATGATTAGAGACTAGACGGATTATTTAGGGTCTAGGAGAGGCCTAGGCAAAAAAGAATTAGATAAATTATCAAAATTAGATATGCAAATCAAAAGAAATTTGAAAAATTTATGGATCTATACTAACATTATTTCTTAAATTAACATATATAGAATTATTTAAATTGATTAACCGATTTTAACTGATTTCGAATAGTTTAAATCGATTTAAATCGTATAAATTGGATTTTAGAAAAATAGTTTCGGATATGACCAAGCTACCAATTAGGCAGGGGCCTAGGCGCGTGCGCCGCATAGACCAACTTTTAGAAAGAGTTGAAACAAAAGAAAACAAAAATACCATTTTTGATAATTATAATTCCTTTTTAATTGTAAAATAATTTAGGTAAAACTGAGTTTTCCTTTTAAATAACAAAATAAGAATGAACATGTTTTAATAGTAGTGATATGCCCATAAAAGCAAAAAAAAACAGGGTCGTGACATAAATGTTCAATAGTGCTGTTGAATGTGAGTTCAGCCTCTTTTGTTACATCCAATCTTTAAGTAAATGTGGGAACCGAAATTCGCACTGTCGATTTCCGCTGAATTAGGAACGCAGGGTAAACCCTAGTTTCCCAGAATCCCGGATATCTGCTAAACCAAACCCCAACAAATCAGAATATGAAGTAAATATTGAAAAAACAAAGTAAGAATCGAAAAGAGAGCAAATAGATGTCTTATTCCGAATTTGCGTATGAGCGTTTACAGCAGGATATGAGCCTCGAATATGAGAGCTGTCGGCGAGATCCCTAGTTCTAACCTAAGACTACAAAACCCTAGTTGAGTCGCAGCTCGGATAACAAAAACATAAAGTTGCCAAAATGCTCTAAGTGCTAAGTTATGTTTGCTTTGAGTGGAGATTTTCGTGTCCCTATACATCATCACCCTTGAAGTCCTTATATACTCCTCTAGAGGTGGTTTGCTCTTTCCACTTATGCCCTTGGTCGAATTTATCGCTTCGCGAAAGTATTCATTTTTCCTCGATCTTCATTATTATCTTTGGAAACCTAACATTTATCCCTTCCTGCAAAATAAAAGATAAAACCATCGGCAATTTGGGCTTGATTTTTGGATAAAATCGCGAGTGGGCCTTTAGCCGAGCTTTAGACCTCGTCGGGCCGTTTTCTGACTTAGGCATTTCTTTGATTTTATCGAAAGAGCATTGCTAAGAAAACGTTGTCCGAGAGTTAGGATCTTTCATATGGGGCGTGTGACTCTAGGTGTTTAGTTAACCGTTATCGTCTCATATGATCGACCCAATTCTTTCTCGAGAAAGCGAGTTCTTTCGGTAAATTTCCAATGTCGATCCCCGATCAAGATGGAAAAAAGATAAGTTCGATCAAGTATCGAAAGAGGGGGTTTAACGAGGACGAGGTGAACTCGATTGATTTGATCCGACTTGACGAACGGGCGGGTCGAATTGCTCGTGCCATATAACTCGCCCGTTCGGCAAGTTGGCCTTGTCCAACTCGCCGTACGGGAGAGTTGGTTGGTCCGTGACGTCCAACTCGCCATACGGGCGAGTTGGTCGTGTCGTGCCATCCAACTCGCCCGTATGGCGAGTTGGTCGACCCATGTGGCTTGATTTGCCCATTCGACAAGCTGGACGTCTTGCTCGGGCCATCTTGTCTGTTCAGGGACTTGGATGATCGAGTCTTCTAGTCGTTTCGTCATATTTTCGTTCAGGGATACGTTTACCCGAGGTCTTTGGACAAACTCTTCCTGATGGCTTATTTGTGCAGACCGCTCCTTTGTGGTCAGTCAAGATTTGACCTCAATTTTTGCCGTTTTCTTTTTTTTCCGAGTCGGTTTTAGCAAGAACGCATATTCCTGGTAGGTTTCCGAAGTTGATTCTGTCGTAACCGATTTTGACCCAACATTAAACACACTCGTACTCTTAAAAATCATTCATCCCTTATTTCACTTCACTATCATGGCTACCGTTGATCTCGTCGCGATTCTTGCTACCACCCCCTACGTCACCTTCGACAATCTGAAATTCTGACGCTCCTCACATGTTAATTAGTGCCGGCCTGTAGATATTTGGATCTAATACGAAACTAAAAATGTAGGCCTTAAATGATAACTAAAATTTTAAACTGCTAAAATTGAAAACTAAAATTTACAATATTCTTAAGACTAATAAATGTTGAGATAATGACCAAAATAGATCTAAAAAGTTTTTGTTCCAAAAATAGTACTCAATGAGAAAAATGACCAAATAGACTTTATTAAAATATATAAATATACATTTATACCCTTTGGGTTAATTAATCTACACTTAGGTCTAAGAATTATGGGGTGGGGTTTTAGAGGTGAATTTTAAAATTAAAAAAAAAAAAAAATTTCAAAATAAGAAAGGTCTATTTTGGTTATATTTTTTCTTAAGCTCTATTTTTGTAACAAAAACTTCAAAAAATCTATATGAGAGATTTGCCCATAAAAGCTTATCAGTCCTAAAAAGTTATCCTTTACTCTCTTTATAAAAACAAGAAAAAATATTCAAAATTTTATTCAGTTACATGTTTGATTATGATTCATTCGTATATTTGTTAGAAAAGCAGTATACGTTGTAAGTGGTCAACACCGGGCCTGCATGTTATCGCTGCCTCCTCCGTTTCTGGGAGGATAGAAACGTCAGAAAGGAAAGCACATTCATGGCGTTTTCCTAATGCTTTTGGAGTTATTTATCGAACACAGGTAAGTCCCCTTCACTCAGAGCTACTACACTTCCACTAAAATGGCCTACATTACCTATATAAAAAACAGTCAGTCAACCGCAGCTAAGAACCAGCTTACCAGTATATCTCAGTCAAATAACGAACACAGGGGGAGCGACACATATTCGAACGCGAACAGTATCATTAAAATTAACTCCGAAGGCAGATGTGAATCTCACTAAGAGCATCTGCTGGAGATGCTCTAAACTATTTATTGCAAAAACATAGAGATCAAGCTATAAAGACCCGCTCCCATAGTTTTGTTTGAAGAAAATAGATCACGAGAGGTTACTCTGTAAGGAACATATTTTTTAAGTGTGGAAACAGAGCCGGCATTTGGGCCAAGCTAATGAAACCAATACTTCTGGCCATTTTATATATTAAGAAATTTGAGCCACTAAATTTGTAAAACATTGTCCTAGTCTAGTGGTGTTAGCTCATGAAATTGGTCTTGATATGGGCAATCCGGGTTCGAGGTTTCTTTGGTCCACATTTCGTAGATCACACTTTTTTTTCTTCTAACTTCCTAAAACCGAGATGTGAAGATTGTTGTGAATGAACTATATTTTGACCAAGTGTCGAATGTTCAGTAAGAAAATGGAATGATTTAGGAATGGGATGAGTGAGGGTAAACCGATCATGGAACGATCGAGGCATATGAAAGGAAATAACATTTCCGCAAAACCAATTAGGAAAAGTTTGACTATTAAAAATACGGGATCCAAGTAAGGAAAGTTCCACTAGCTAATTCTGCGAGATTAACCAAAAGGAATGCTGGTTGGAGTTAGATAAGAAAAGAATCATTGAGATCGAGTCAGGCCACTGATTGTAGGATTTGACCAAGCTAATAAGGATGACTCGGCTTGGTGAGAAAGGCTAGAAAATGTTATAAAAGGGTTGTTCAACCCTCATTTCTCTCACAACTTAGTAAGCAAGTCTAGAGAGAAGTCAAAGCAGAAACGAGTGTAGAGATGAAGTTTGAGAAGGAGGATCAAACGAGGAGGAGCAAAGGAGCCGCCAATAAACGGTTAAAAATTCAAAGTATTTGAATCTTCAGACTCCAATAAGGTGAAGTCGTGATTAGTGGCAATATAATTAGTTGGTTTGATTCGTGGAATCAATAGAATGTTCTTAGGGAATGCATTTATGGAAAGTTATATCTTCGCTCTTCGAAGGTGATTCTTGGAGGGAAAAAGAATGTTCTTGTGTTCTTAGGATTTTGCATGTTAGATTGTGTGTGATGATTCATGTTTAGATTGATATGTTTATTTGAAATATTTTAGAATTAATCTTGAAAGAGTTGACATGTTAAGTGAAAAATGTTGTAGGAACGAATTAAGAGTGAAATTAATTAAAAAAATTACGATATTAGTTGAATGAGATTGAATAAGGAAAGTAAGTTTTGGCTTCAGTTTGTAAAATATGTTATGATTGTGTTTTGGTTTAGGTCTGTGTATGTTGGGTTCAGTCGTGTTCGATATTTATGTCTATGTAAATAAGAAAAGTAAGTTTTGGTTTCATGCAAGCAATAAAAAAAGAATATGCCATTTGAAGTAGACTCTTCTCAGAATTGAGCTGCGATCAAAACCAAAATAGAAATTCACAAAGTTTGTTCCAATGATCAGAAAGCTCAAGCCAGATCGAAAATTGAAGATCAAAGTTCAAAGACAAATTTCAAACAAAAACCGATTACAGTGGGCCGTGACAGGAGGAGCGTAAAGGGAAAATCAATTTCTGTATCCAGACACCATAAAAATTGTCAAACACGAAGCTTCTTCGAGCTAGCGGTTCCAACAACGATTCTTAGCTCCAGAAATGAGAGGAGGATTAGAGTAATGAATTCATGGGCTAGAACATACCTTTTTATAGTTGAAGTTTTTTCTTGTCATCAAACATAAACAGACTCATGTAGACTTTGGAAACCAAACTGGTAGCTCTGCATCGATATGGACAACAAACGACGATTGCTTCTTGGCACTGCGTGCGAGGCTATACGCTCCTTAGAATTGTACGTTTGTGGTATATGAATGAGTTCAGAGTTGTGGAAGCTTATCTTCAGAAACGTGATATCCTCCGAATAACTTGCAAAGGCTTGCCAATCTTCTAGTCCTGAAACCATCTTCACCAGTTGAGAACAATTCGTTGCAAAAGTAACCTGAACCTGACGTAAATTCCTCATACACTCCATTTTTCACATGAGCGCTTCTATTTACGCATGTAAGACTTTCCCTTGTGTTCCTCGCTCCCATGAGGCCGTCAAATCCTTCCAGTGTACTATACCAGCCTTGCCACAAAAACATTCATGTGCTTTTTATGACCCATCCGTAAAACACTATCTTACTGGTATGGAGGTAAATTTGTTATCCCCACTTCCCTATGGATGGGGTCCTTTTGTGTGAGTAAAGCCTGAGCCTCAGTCCGGAGAACAAATTTAGTTTCTGCCAATTTAAGATTATCCCGGGAATCAACATCTATATTGCTAAACACATTGTTGTTTCTTGATTTCCAAATAGACCATAAATTAATGCATAGTGATGATCGTCCATAGTCGAAGAGATTCTCCAATACAGATAATCCATATTTACGAACAACGAATGTGTAGGGAATGTATCTGGATTTGATGGGATCCGAGAGAGAGTCCAAACTTGAACCGCCAGTGGGCATTCAAAAACCCATGGTTGATGATTTCCTTGGTTGCACCACATCTGACAAAATATATATAACCTTTAAGCCCTCTTGCTAGTAACTTTTTCTTTACCGCTATGCATCTTGACACTAATTGCCATAAAAATATTTTATTTTTGTGGACAGGGGATTTCGAAAAATGAGCCCTAAGAGGTAATACTATGGGTTCATATACTGGCAAACTTCTGTCTCTATTTGGATAAACCTGTTCGACTTGATATGCAGACTTAACCGAGTATTTCCATAATTGGTAAAATGCCATCCATCTCGATTGACCATCTGTGTCCTACTCAGTGTTATACTTTATATAATCTTTACATATTGAGGATCCAGCATTGACCTAAGTGCCTGTAAGTTTCATGTTCGTGTATCTTCGTTGATGAAACAACCACATAAGCTCGGGAGAAGAGATATGTTGATTTTAGGTTGCTGGTCTCGGGCGAGTGGTTGGAAGCCAAGGATATGTCATACTGATATAGTGATCCCGATCCCACCCCTTTGATTAGTCTTTTGCTAACCAGAGGATCTAGAAGAGACAATACTACGCCAAAAATATGAGGTGAGTATGAAAACTCTTGAACACTATTGAAAATAAAGTGTTCGGTTTATCCATAAATCGCCAAAATTTCTTTTGAGCATAGCCGTATTGAAATCCATGATGTCTTTAAACCCCAGTCCTCCTTCATCCTTAGGGTGGCACCATTTATCCCAAGAGTTTCAGTGCATTCCCTTTGTATTTCCCCCTGAACTCCTCCAAACTTGTGCTACTGCACTTGTCAATTCTTCGTTACTGCTTTAGGTAGTTGCTAACAAACATTACATGATTTGGTCAAGAAGTAACCCATGATTTTTAATCACTTCCTTCCCCCCACCCCCTTGGGTATATACTTAAAAGTCCATCCATTAACTCGATTATATAGGCGTTCCTGGACAAATCCGAAGACTTGAGTCTTGGATCCTCCCAAACTTTCTGACATTCCCAAATATGATCCCATTCCACCTAACTTATGAATCCCTTGGATGTCCTGAGCTCCTGCCTGATGGGTTCCTCAATAGTTGAAGATTCCAAGAAAGGAAGTAAATGAGGATGCATTTATATAAAATTGTGAGGAGTGGAGAGGACTGGTTAAGGAGTGCGTCGAAAACGATGCTTCAAATCAACCTAACTCTATGACATTATCAGAAGTTTTTCAACTTGAAGATTAACAGTAGCATGACATAGGGTTGGAGAAGGTGGTGTATAGACGGTGAAGTCTCCCAAGAAGAAGAGATGATAACGCAAACATATGTTTAGTCCAATGTCTTTCAATTCAGGCCCAAACATAAACCCTACACAGCCCATTAATAAGTTGTTTCACATTTGAGTCGTAAATCGTTTCGATTAAGCCACATAGCATTCACAAGTTACTCTATTAATGACTTGGAAGGCAAACCCTTCTTTATATACATATAGATCCTTGTATGGGTTTTGTTAAAAATAAATGTAGTCAAAAATACACTATACTTTCATCAATTCTTCCTCTAATATTAGAGAATTTCTCGTAATCTTTGTTGATCTTGAAAACCGTACTCATTAGGATACTCCACTGTTTTAATTAACATTCTAAAACTTGTATTTCCCCTCAATTCTAGATTTGTAATAATAGATGTCGTCAGATTTTGCATTATTTTACTCATCATATTTATACCATTTTGATCATTTAGGAGCATTTAGAGTCCATTTAGGTTCTTACCATGTGCATGTGTAGTTATTCAGGTTTGAGAAGCTCAAGTTGAAGTTTGGAGAGTTTGATGAGCAATCATGAACAAATGTGCAAAGGAGGCTTCGACCGCGGATGAGTTCCACGGACCAGCCCCATCCTCAGATTATGGGCAGTGAAGACGGGTGAAGCCGGACGAACCTTAGACTGAAACTACAGACATGGTGCATCCGTCGATTTGGGATACAAAAGGTCACCTTCCGCGGACCAAAACCCCGGGTGAAGGCTGTCTGCGGGATTGGATGAGGGCAGACCATGGTTTGGATGAGATGATTATGCGGATGACTCCCGCGGCCTAACACGGTCCGCAGATTTCGAGCAGTGTGCTCCCATCTTCTCGACCTTTCTCTCGGATGACTCCCGTGGCCTACCTCTGTCCGCGGTCGACACCTAGACCGCGGGAGTCATCCGCGGGAAAAGTCGAGAAATGGGAGCACACTGATCACAATCCTGTACTGTGTTAGGCCACAGGAGTCATCCGCGGAAATCATCTCATCCACTTGCGGTCTGCCCTCATCCAATCATGCGGACAGCCTTTCCCGTGGTTTTGGTCCGCAGTTTGTACACTCCAAAGGTGACCTTCTGGCCCAAATCCGCAGATGCACCATGTCCGCAGTTTCATTCCGCGGTTCAAAGCATACTTTGCACATTTGTTCATGTTTGCCCATTAAAATATCTAAATTTCAACTTGACCTTCTCCACACCTGAATAACTACACATGCACATGGTATGAATCTAAATGTACTCTAAAAACTACTAAATGATCCAAATGGGTATAAATATAATGAGTAAAACAATGCAAAATCTCTAGACATCAACTCCCCCAAACTTATCGTATACTTGTCCACAAAGAAACTTTCAAACACAAGGTTAGGAAGAGGTGTGAAGGTAGGAGATCATTACCAAAATATACTCTTCAAGCCATCAATGCGATATCCTTACAAAATCATTCCAAATAGCAAGAGCAAAACATCCTATCAAACGCTAACTTCTCTAGGCCTATCTCAACTCCGTGATCTTTCACACTCATCATCAAGACTCCACAAACAAGCCAAACAACCAACTCTCACATTCATTAGACATAGTCAGAGTGTACTCTTTCAATTGGGAAATCGGTCTTAATCATTTAGCTTGGTGAGAACAAGGCTTGAAGTTGTGGTGAAGTAAGAGGTTTATCAAGTTATTTTCATGGTGGTTTACTCTCAAAAACAAGTAGCTTGACATTATCCATAATATATCTAAGAAAGAGAAAAAATTCATGCATACAATGTTCAATCCTCGTTGTTCTACCCATTTCCTAGATACACAACAATTCATATTCTTGATTCCCAATGTCAAACACCCTTTCACTCACCCAAAGACTCCAAGAACACTCAATAACACTCATAACACTCATAACACTCTCACTTTTAGAATTCTTTGTTTCTTTTTTTTTTACTTGAGATTATTCACTAATCTCTTAGCATTAACTCCTTTTTTACTCTTTTTTTTCATGTTTTCTCATTCTTTTGAATCTTTATTTTCTCCTCTTAGGGGTTTTTCTTTCTTTTGACACTCTTTGATCTAATATTTTTTTTTCTTTGATCCCTAATATCTTATCTTTTCTTTAGACTTTTGAGTTCACTTTTTTCAATAACTTTTCTCTCAACCCTTCAAGATCAAACACTCAATACTCCCTTCCCATCCTATGAGCTAGACAATCATGAGATCCTAAAGCTAGCAAGTAATGAGGATCAACCATTGTCGTTCCAAATACTCTCAACATTGTGCACATATGAAACTTTCAGAAGAGATCTCACTCAAAAATTAGTAATGGCTTGAAAGGAATGTAGGGTTAAGGGTTTGGAGAACCATCTAAAGGAGATAAGGCCACTTGAATTTCCAATGATGATAGAAAGGAATAAGCCTAACTCAATTTTGTGTGAGGTAACCATGATCAAGCACAACAAGAGCCCATAAGAAAGATAAATTAGGTTCCTTAACTCAAGTAAGATTGGATTTGGTTTCAAGGACGAGCAAGCTTCATCAATCAAACAAGTTTCAATAGGAGTTTTAAGGCTCGAAGTCTACAAGTTATCAAGAAGATGCTCAAGCTACTTATTATGATTGAGAATGGTATCACATTGAGTCCTTTGCTTAAATTATTACAAGGTTAGCTCCCAATGCAAGAATACAATCTATATGCTTTTAGACTCAATCCTAAAGATGCAAATGATGCAACTAAATGCTTCTATTTGTTGCTTTTGAAAAAATTTCAGAATTTTTTTTGTGTATTTTCTGATGCAATAACTATTCACAATGCTTGAAATTCATCAAAATAAACATAATTAGATACTTGATACTTCCCCCAAAACTTAAATCACACAGTCTCTGTGTGACCAAGAGAAAGGGGATACCAAAAATATGATAAAAGAAAAAGAAAAGTGGTATATACAATGAAATCTTTGAGTAGTACCTCAAATGGAGATTGGATTATGGCAGCGAGTGTCTAGATTCACTTCAAGGAGCTGACATGATTCATAGCGACTAGAGGAGGCTACTACGGGATGTCTATATCTTAAGGCTCATGTCCTTATCCGCCTTTCTTCTCTCCTCTAATGCTAGACTCAACCTGAAAAAACCTCAACCACAATTATCAAACATCCTAAAAAGGAACAAGAAATATATACAATGGATAAACACGGGAATGCCTCCAAAACGCGCTTGTTTTAAGTCACTAGCTTGAATTTTGTGTTCTCGCTAGTCATAAGTATCCAAAGGTTGAGCCAATGCACCTTTGGTCCTTCTCCTGCAAGAACAAAAATAAAGTGCGCAAAAGAGCACACTACTCCATAGAAAATAGACAGTTTTTTTTCGTCAAAAGAGCTTCACTATAGATGTAGCATGAATTATGAAATTCTCCTTGAGGTTCAGATGGTCATGAGAATTAAATGCATTTGGTGGAAACACAAAGTCAGCTACAAGCTCAAACAAGGTTTTAACAAAGTAGTCAACTCTATCTCCATCAATCAAATAAAACACAATGTTCTTATTCTCATGAATGTTTTTGACATAGGGGTTTTCTATCTCAAGCAAGACACTATCCAAATCAAATTCATCCCCTAAATCAGCTAGTTCAAGAGGAGGTCTAGGTTCATCAAGCATCAAAAAGTAAGTTTCGAGATCAATTTAAGCATAAAGATAATGTTTGTCGAAACAGACTTCAAGATGATCTCCAACAAGATTTTCTACTCTCAAGTCTTATGGTTTTCTAGTTTCACATATCAGATCAAGACATTCATTGATGAGCACGTGCAAATTCAAATAAGAGGTAATATCCTCAACACAAGGTAAGCAACTATCCTAAAAATCATGAAGTTCAAAAGTAGAAGCTCATATACCTTTTAGTTGGGTTAGTGGAACCCAATAAAATACCTCTTTGAGATCATGAGTAATCCTTATCTCAAAGTATTTGAGCTCTATTCCTTCTAGTGTTGCCCGATGTTGCATAAGATTTAACCTGAGCATCGCTGCCATGTCATTCCTTGTCAACATTGGTTTATCTTTGCAAAGCTCATCCACCTTCAATTTTTGTGTTGGTGTGAGTACATTTTCATCGAAGGGTGGCTCCAAATATGGCTCATCTTCAATTTCATCTTCAACTGTGTCTTTCTCTTCTTGTGGCCAATCAAAGTAGCTTGCAGGCATTATTACAAAGAACAAAAGCTAGAATAAAATGTTAGTAACTATACAAAGAAAAACAAAGCATAAGGTATAAAGCTTAATCTCATGAAAGTTTAAAATCTTAATGATAAATCTACTTAGTTCCCCGGCAACGTCGCCAAATTACCTAATGTGCACGCTACCACAGTCAAATGGTATATCAATGCAGCACTTTAGGATCAAATCCACAAGGAAATAATGATCTATAACACTAAGAATACACAAATTTTCTTAATCTAAGCAAATAATAAGATGGATAATTGGTAACAAGCTAAGATCATAAAAATATAAAACAAGGTGATATCAAATCTAATCAAGAAATAAGTGCAAAAACTAAACTTTCAATCAAATATTAACGATGGATCCATGAGAAAAGATACTCGATATAAGCTGATCAAGGTTCAATATAGGATGTTCAAACAAAACAATCAACAAGTCTATAGGTCTAGATCTCATTCAAATAGACTAATCCACTATCGTGACAATAATCCTTATGCTAATCATGTATTAAACATCAACTGTCGTTGGCCTAACACAATCAAGCATGCATAAATCACAAGCCTACTAACCACTTAATATCTCTAACATTAATTGTCATTGGCTAGACATGTAAAAGACAATATTAGGTTGGTTCAAGCATTTCATCGAACATTTTCAGTTCATGAAAATTACTTAAGCTCTAAATCACCTTGATCAAGCTAATCTAGCATTAAGAACACCTAATAAGCATAAAATAATATTAATCAAGCAAGAGACATCCTAAATATTCACTTAATCATCCTAATCTACCTAAGCCATGAATCACAAGTTGACTACTCACTAATCTCCATGAGAATCCTTAAATCCATATTAGATTCAAGGCTAATCATGTTAATAAGCAAGAGAAACACAATAAAAGATGAAGAAATTCCTTGAAATGATCAAAAGGTTCAAGATTTTACAAGATTAGACAAAGTCTTAAGAGAAAATGAGATATGATCCATGATTTAGGTCTAGAACTATTTATAAAAACTTAAAAAATCAAACCGGGTCGACCCGACAAACCCGGGTTTGACCCAAAAACAAATGGATAAGTTGGTCTGGGTGTCGACCGTGGACAGAGGTAGGCCGGGGGAGTCACCCACGAGAAAGGTCGAGAAGATGGGAGCATACTGGTCGAAATCCGTTGACCGTTTTAGGCCATGGGAGTCGTCCGCAGAAATCTTCTCGTCCAGACCGCGGACCGCCATCCTCTGCAGTCTCCACCTGTGGTATGTCCCATCAAATCCCGCGGACAGCCTTCAGCCACGGTTTTGGTCTGTGTTTTGTACATTCCAAAGGTGACCTTTCTGGCCCGAATCCGCGGATGCACCATGTCCACAGTTTCAGTTTGCGGTTCGTCCAGCTTCACCCGTCTTCACTGCTCATATTCCGCTAACAGGGCTCGTCCGCAGAACTGGTCCGCGGTCGAAGCCTCTTTTGCACATTTGTTCATGTTTCTCCATCAAACTCTCTAAACTTCAATTTGAGTTTCTCCAAACCTATATAATTACACATACACATGATATGCATCTAAATGAACTCTAAATACTTCTAAATGATCCAAATGAGTATAAATATGATGAGTAAAACAATGCAAAATCTCAAGACATTTGGCGTAGATTATGAAGTTCAGTTAGTTATATGTATAATTTCTCTTTCGCTCATGTAATTTAGATCTTACTAAAGATAGTAGAAAATTTCAGTGTCACTGAAAATACCAATCAAACGTAATACAAAATACATTAACAGAAGAATATTACGGGAAAATATGAAACAATCGTTTTGTGTTGCACTAAAAAAAAAAAATAGTGTTTATGTTGTTTAATTGGTAAGCCGTAAACATCCATAAGCGAGAGTACAACCTCTCCGGTATGGGTTATCCGGTCGGTCCTGTTGACCATGTTGTTTAGCCGGTACATTGTTCTTCAATGCATCATAGTTTATATATCTTGTCGCTTGCAAATCCTATGACTCACATCCAAACCTGATCTCATCTTCATGGTCTCTTCTTCTCTACCCTTGATGCAATTCGCACCCAACTGGACACATTTAGTCTTTCGAGATTGTACCAATGTTGGACGTAAAGCCACCGAGATGGTCACAGTGATGATCAATAACTTCAAAAGATTCATCACTGAATGTCAAGACTCAAGAGGTTTTATAATGGAGAGATTTTTGATTAGAGGCTTCTTAGAGGTCTGTAATTAAACACTCAATTTAGTCTACATTTATATAAATGTTGATTATTGTAGGTTCATCTTTTATGGCAACATATTCATTTCTATTACATGGTTCGTGGAATATTTGACTTAGTAATTTTGATTTTTTTTTCATTCAGAACAGAAGATCTGGTCATCTTACTTAAATATAGCAATATAATATTTGATTCATTGTACTTGTTTTTATCCAAAGAATACTTGTTGAAATTGAGCAAGTCAATTCACATAATATAAACCAGTCAAAAACTTAATTATTACTAGGGAACGTTAACCGCGGGGTTCTTTTGCTTTTTGTTTTGTATTTACCATTTTGTTACTTCTCGTGTTATAGCAATACCTATCGAAATTCTTTGTTCATGCGTTTCTTGTTTCTCTGAACAACTCGGGATGGAGCATTTTAATAGTGTGAAAGGAAACTTTCCTTAACACAATATTTTTTGGGGCATACGCCACATTGTCTTCATTTTTCTTAAGCAGTGATTTGTTGGTTTTATATATACCGAGTCCACCATTTGTTTCTAATTAGATAATCTCCGATTCCGGTTGTTCATCAAACATAAGAATAATCACCTTTCCAAAAAGCACAATATACCATGATGATTTGCAGATTCAACAGTTACATAATGAATTTTAAGATTTAGAGCAAACATCAGTAGCTAAGTTCCAAAGAAGTCTATGTGCCTAAGAAGAACATTGTAAATGCTTTGGATACGGTAATATACTTTTGTAGACTTCTCCATATGCACCGTTAACCTCAAACCCTCACTGGTATGCAAACCCACCTTCCTCTACCTGAAAAAATCTCACTGGTGTTAAAACCTTATGTGGCAATGAATAGATCTTTGTAATTATGACATTCTCCACTTCCAAGTTCTAACAAAATCCATAAGTCTTCTCTGAAAATCCATAACAGCCACGATCCTCGCACAACCGCTCAATGCAATCTGATGTTCAGCTCTATTAAATCATCATATAAAGGCATTAGCCTAAATAGTAAACTAATATACATACATATAGCACCACTGGATCTGATCAAGTAACTATTTGCCTGAAAAAATTTCTTTGATACAAATTGGTGTCTTTATAGAGATTGTGTTGTTGCTGATCGTCTCCAAAAGAGCTTCCAAACTCTTAATTGCTGCATTCACAGACTCTAGTAACATGTCTAACTAAAAGTTGAAACTATATTAGGAAATTAATAGATGAGATGGAATTAAAATTTTGTTTGGGAAATAGATCAGTGAAAAACAAATAACTGTTATGAACATTATTTTGATGTCCATTAAGGAAAGACTTAGATTTACTTGATTATCAAGTTTACTTGTTTCCCATGTTCTACTTGGTTCCCAAACTATTGTAATTATATATAAATGACCTATTACTCATGGAATAATACACATCAATTCCTCTATTCTCTTCTCTACTTACAACACGTTATCAGAACGAAGCTTTGGCGATCTTGAGCTAATAGGTATAGATTTTTATTATGTTATATTTTTAGTCTATATCCAATCCTTCTTCAAATCATGCTTATTATCAATTCATCGTTTGTAAGAATGGATTCATACACAATATGAGCTTAGGAGCTTTAGTCGACAATATTGATCTACCCTTGTTTCAAGGAAAGAAAAATCATTCGATTGAAAAGAGATCTTGTCGATGTTTCTAAGCTAATGCTCAATAGTATGTGTTCTCTTTATTAATCATATGTGATGCTTATATTTTATAATTGAAAGTCATCACGTTACTGCATAATACATTATTTATTTTCTTATAGAGTTACTATGATGTTTTTTCATTTACGGACAAGTTTAACTTTTAACACTTTACACATACACGATTTTGATTTTTTGACATATTTATATATGTAGGTTGTTAATTCACATTTATTCATAATTGCATATTGGCAACCTTGATTTATAATTACTAATTAAAATTTATTCATTGATCGCATTCATTGCATAATGAGCATCTTATATGCATTTATACTTGATATTTATGCGATAAATAAAATATACATATTGGATTCATAGGTTAATAATTATTTATTAGATTTGATAAGATACTGCACATTGGTTTAATATTTAGGACTGAGTGCATGTAATATATATGAATGCATACAATATAGTAATAAACGTGTTATGGTTGAATGCATGTAATATATTATTTACATATATGAGTACATACAATATTGTAAAAGTCTTATGGTTGAGTGCATGCAATATAGAAAAATAAAATATTTTTAGAAAACGAGTCGGTTTATTCGAGATATATAACTTGTAAATATATCTTATTATTATTGTTTATTACCATTGTGGTATACGAGAGTTTTTAAGTTTAAGGTTTGGCCTTAAAATATCCATAAGTTTTGGAGAACATTCCAAAAAAGATATAATAATCTGAATGTGATTACCTAAAGCTCATATGTGTTTTGCATCTAAAGATTACAAGACTTGAAGTCTGTAAATAAAGCCCAACTATGCTGGATGCTAAATTTTAAAAGTAAAATATTCTTGAAGATAATATCAATGATGCAAAGATATTCAAGAATACATATTTTTACATAAATAATGTTGTCCATCAGACACATGCTAGAGAAATGAGCTTAAAAAGGTTTATAATTATATATGATTTCCCTGAGACAAAGAAAAACAATGAGTTATTGTTGTAAGATGATAAATCACGTCTAGTTGATTAGATATATTCTCTTAAAGAGAATATGATATTTTATACTTAGAAAGAAAATCCACACAAATAGGAGTGGTCAAGAAAAAGATAGTAAAAGTGATTGTAGACGTGAATGTGGATATATATGGTTATATGATTAAGGTGAAGACCAAAGAGTTTCTTTTTAGAACTCATGTTCTCACTTGAAATTGGGAAAATAAAGATGATGATAAAGAAAATATATGATTCAATCATCTAAAGATGAAAGAAAATTATTGTGATTACCTTACAAGGTAATAAAGTTTATATAATGTTCAGAATATGATGTATATTAATACTCTAGAAGAGTACATAAATATTAATGTATCTTCATAAGTCTCAAAAGTAAGAAGTATATAAGAAAGAATACATGACATTAATAGGGTATATTATTGATTTTAAAATGAGATTTAATTCGATATTGATAAACCTATATTGTTCTCATCTCGAGGGGAAGAGTTATAGAATCTCACATTTTATAATAAGTGAAACATCTAGAAGATTATGTATACACTAAACTGAGATTGATTACTCTTTCTTAAAGTAAGTCCATAAAATTTTGAGACAAATAATTCTGAGACAGTAAAGAAATGAAATGTTAAATTCATTTCAATCACAAGTATTCTTAAGTCTCTAAAAGTAATTAGAGAGTATATACATCATTTTATATATTGTACTACACAAAGATTAGAGTAATGGAGATAAATCTATTGTAAACCAAAAGTTTACAAAAATACTTGGCATGAACCATTTAGACCATTTTGGTTCAGTAATGATGCAAAAATATATTTTAAGATTTATCTGGAATAGCCATTGAAGAACCAAAAGAATCATTGAAAGGATTTGACATATCTTGATTGCTTACAAGATAAAAGAGTAATATGGTTTTCACCAGCCAAAGGAAGTTATTGGCATAAATAAATGTGATGTTGGTGGACTGATCACCTACAATGCATCTTTATAATATTGGTGAATTCACTTCTTAAAGTCTTTGACGACTATGGAAAATTCATTGGGATAAGTGCTAAACATTTTGAGCAACACTAGTTTGCATCAAGCCAATAAGAAATCATTAGTTCTCCCCACATTGGTATTGGGTCATAAACCAACCATTTCATCAAACAATGTTGGATGTGTGATATACATCTCAGTTGCTCCACCACAGAACTTTAATTAAGATGAGTTTTCAAATGAGGTTGGAAATATATGTTGGATTGAATCTCCACTGATACTTAAGAATGTAGAGCCATACTTGAAGAATATAAGTAATGCTCGATATGAATGCTAGAAGTGAATTAGTATTTCCAACATAAGAGGGAGAAAATAAACAGCTGAAAAAGTAAATAAGTTGATATGAATTATCATTGATCCTCGGACTAAAGAGAATGTCAAAAAAAAGTCTAAAAGATAATTCAATTAAAGCTTAGTAAAGCATTTACCGGACATATTTACTTACCCATATAAATAGAGTGATCAAGTCACAATACCAGCTGTAAATGCTCCAAGAATAATTGTTGTTCTAGAAGAACAATATCAAACTGCTAGTTACGTCTGAAGCATTTTAGATATATTGGTTCCAAAGATAAAAATCCTCGTAAATGAAAAGGAGCATAAATTAACAATGGTCAAGAGGAAATAAAGTTATTGAATGATCTCCAGAAGAGATGTTAAACATGACTGAAAGAAATTCAGGTACCTGAGACAATGAAGAGATCTCAATAAGTTTTGTGATGTAGGAAATATAATGGAAACGATAAGCAAATCGACGTCAATGATATCTATGCATGCAAAGTAACAGTTGATATGATGCATGAGAAGGAGGATCATGAAATAAAGTCTATTGAAAAGTGTACACAAATAAATGATTGACAAATCAGAAAAAAATAATAGACAAAGATATAAATTCTCATGAAAGAGAGAAGTATTTGGACTAGTAGTCCATACACCAAAAGGTGTAAAACAAATGGGATAGAAATGAGTTGTTGCACCAAAAAAATCAATATGGAATTGATTATGAAAAGACATAGTCTCATGTGGTAGATGCAACTATTTTCAAGTTCCTTATTAATCTGGCAATAAAGGAAGAACTTGATTTATATGACCCACTAGAAAATGATAATTTCTGAAAGACAAAAACCATGAAGGATTGATGATATCAAAATCATGTTCTCGGGAACTCTAGCTATTCGGTAATATGTTTTATGGGATATATGAAATATTAGAGGTTAATAAAATACATCATTCGTATTTATCTAGAGATTATATATCAATAGAATTATTGATTTGAATATAATCAAAACTTCTAAAGAGTTATAGAAAATCGTATTTTGGAAGAAAATCTTGACAATACCATATTGTCTTTAAATAATTTTTATTATGATGCTCATATATGGTTGGTCTTGAAGTACCATATTTAAAGTTTTATTTGAGCAAAGTTACTAATCTTTATGAGACTGAAAGATGTGATTTTATATGACAATAAAAAAGTCATAAAGGTAACTTTATAATAAGAACTAAATAACTCGTAAATGATTAGAAAAATGTATGTAAAGATATTTGGCTTGAAGTCCAAATAGACCAATAGATTGTTGTCTATGTCAAAAGGGATTTTGTGAACCAGAAGTCTAAAGACATATAAAGAGTTTGTTCTACTTAAGCTCAATTACCAAAAGAGATATATTTGAGTGCACATCTTGAAGATATTTCTTCAAGGGGAAGAAATATGATAATATGTGTGGTTGTACTCTTTTTCCTAATCATGGTTTTTATCCCACTGGGTTTTTCCATGACAAGGTTTTAATGAGGCAACAAAGAATACACAAATGATAGACTCAAAAAGAGGATTATGATAATTTCAAAGTTGAAAGTCTATCACTGATCTAAAGTCTTTGAAATCAAGAGAATCGAAGAAAAAGATCAAGTTATACGAAGACTCATGCACTATAGAAGAATGACGATTTTCGTATACTACAAGTTCATTCAAGTGAAAATTCGACTTATATACACATGAGGGGAAGTCATTACATGATGCACTCTTTTTCCCTTAACTATGGTTTTTTCCACTGAGTTTTCCTTGTAAGGTTTTTAATGAGGCAACATCTACGGCGTTTTGAAAGAAGTTCGGTATAATGAACATCAAGGGGAAGTGTTATGAACATTATGTGATGTACATTAAGGAAAGTCTTAGATTTACTTAATTATCAAGTTTACTTGTTCCCCAAGTTCTACTTGGTTTCCAAACTACTGTAATCCGATATAAATGACCTATTACTCATGGAATAATACACACCAATTATTCTATTCTCTTCTCTACTTACAACAACAACCATATATTCACAATTGTTTTAGAAAACTTAGTTAAATTAGAAGGCAATACTCAACCGGATAAAAAGATTCACCATCCCACCACCAATGGTATTGGAATTTTCCTCATCAAGATATAGAAAGAATTTCAAGAATCTAATATACTGGTTTTTCGCATGTGTATGAACTAAACATTTTCACTCCCTTATGTGACAGATACCTAATCATCAGTAAATACCTTTTCAAATAGTGCGTTTATGTAGTTTGGAATCGGAATAGGCTACTGCACATGAGAAATCAATTTATATGATTATAGAGCACAAACTAAAGTATAGTAAATAATGTTTCAGAGGCATTTAAATTTATTTAGCATGAGTGAAAGCGTGAAGAATACCATAATTTTTTAGGAAAAGGAGGGTGATGCCCATAAACTCACAGTTTTTCTTGATATTACGGGAATCCCAAATGCGGAGGAGGCGACCAATAATGAATTGGGAAGTTCTACCAAGTCGGAGAACATCAAAGGTTAAGTGGCGGACGGCTGATTGAGCAATAACAACATCAAAGGAAGACATTTTCAGCGAAGGCTTCTAGGTTTTCTCGAGAAGATAAAAAAATGAGGGTTTCGGCATAGCTTGATTCCACTTTCTGTTATTTATAGGGTTTGAGGTACTTTTCGGTTTTGATACGAATTAAGCATCGATTGTAAATGAATAGAAACGAAGATATCATGGGAGTTAAATGGATTAAATGAAAACTGAAGATTCATTGAATAGATTAAGAGCAAAACGTTTGAACGGAGGTAACCAAGAGACAGAGATGAAGAAACAAAGGAAGTAGAGGAAGATTTTTTTTTTTCAAATAACGCATGACACAGTCGGGTTCAATCGTGGAAGAAGAGACGTCCTAAACCTAATCGATGCTAAACCGTAAACACAGAGTTTTATGTTTTTTTAGGCTACAAAACAAAACCTTTATTAATAAGAAGGGTTTGACACGGGTTTTGTAATATACTAGATTTTCAACTCGCGCTACGCGCGAGTTTGTATTAATAATTAATTTTATTTATATTTAAATAAAAAAATTATTTATATAATTTTTTCCATGAATTATATTTAAAATATGATTTATTATTATTTTATTCGAAATTTTATAAGATTGTATGTCTCAAATAGTCAATATTAAAATGTCTCTTTGTTTGTATAGGTAAAAGTATAAGTATATTTATAGACATATTTATATTATTTATTAATCATAATTTATTTTAAAGTAATATAATTTTTTGATGCGTATTAACTACTACTATACTGTTATTAACATTTTTACTTATCTTTCTAGTTCAATGACATAAAAGATTATTTCATATGTACACTGTCTAACTTTGCTTTACATTTACCAAATTTTTATAATGAAAGTATAATTATTAGATAGTTATTGTGTGCTTATATGTATTGAAAATGCTTCAAATAATTCTCTTAAATGCATATATGTATAATGTTTAGATTTAGGTTTTAATCATAATAAATATTCTGATAAATTTAAACAATATTAAACATTTTTGTTAGATATAAGAAAAAGGAGAATAAATTTATGAATTTTTAAGCAGTGTTAAGTAATATTTTTTATTAAGTAAAAAATAGGAGATCTATAATATTATATATATATATATATATATTAACTGATATAATTTCAGTATAAATTAATGTGAGGACTATGATGATTTATTAGTTCACTTGTATCTTTTTCTAACTTTTAGAATTTGTCAAAATTGTAGTGTTTATATCTAGCGGATAATTACTCTTAGATAATATATTCTTTAGTTGATTAAAGTATAATGAATATTTATTGTCTCTGAAACTATATTCTAATATTACTATTATTTTTAAATATTATTAAACATTTAAGTAATTTATTTGGTGAATTTATTTAGTTAAAATGTTATGTTTAGTTTTCAAATATTCATTTTATATATTAAGTTATCTATTTTCATTAAAAAAATATTTTCTTTTTCTACCTTATTTGTTTTTCATTTTATATTGATTGAAATAATTTACTTAAGTGTATATTTAAAATATAAAATTTGGATGCTCAGCTAGTATATTATTAATGTTACTTGTAAATGAGAAATTATCTCAAATAACTATTATTAAGTTTTTATTTTTAAAAATGTTAAACCTCACCTCCAAAACCCCAACTCATAACTCAAAACTATAAGTCTAGATTAGTTAACCCTAGGAGTATAAATTTATATCTACACCCTTTAATAAAACTTATTTTGATTATTTTTCTCCTCAAATGCTATTTTTTTAAAAACAATAATTTAGTGCTAGCCTAAGGTATTTCTCTTGTAGTTTTCTCTAGACACTTTAAATAATATAAATCCTCATTTTTAAAATATATTCTTTTAGGTTCATAGTGTCTTTGTTGTTTGAAATTCTTGTATTCTTTAAAAATATTTTTTTGTTAGTTAAATTTATGTTAATATTCTAGTGGTTTAGTTTATATATCAAACTGACTCAATTGATGATATTTATACTTTTTTTACTAAATTTAATATTATATTTTGAAAGAGATAATTTTTGAAGATCTTCAAATTTTTGAAAATAAGAAATGAAAAGGTCATTAGTATACTTTTATTTCTGACTTTAAATAATATGTGGACACTTTCAATGATTTATAGCATCAACTTGTATATAGTATATGTTATTTGTGAATATTTTCAATAATATATAACCTAAATTTTGAAAAACACGTGTTTTAAAATTATATAGTTATAATTGTTTAAAAATTTGTATTTTGAAATTAATTATTATTATTTTTTTTGAAAATATATATATAATGTTTTATTTTTGTAAGTTTACCATATTTGATATTTATTTCTGTTTTATAATGAAATAATACAATTTTGGTAATATTGACATTTTTAAAAATAAGAAATTTTAAAAAATGATTTATCATAATATGATTGCTTGTTTAA
Source organism: Moricandia arvensis (assembly GCA_905132765.1). Taxonomy (NCBI): domain Eukaryota; kingdom Viridiplantae; phylum Streptophyta; class Magnoliopsida; order Brassicales; family Brassicaceae; genus Moricandia; species Moricandia arvensis. The sequence continues at coordinate 59,141 of CAJHQP010003653.1, forward strand.
CATCCTATGTAGACACTTTCAATGACTTATAGCCTCAACTTTTATATAGTATAGATTACTTTGTTTTTGGGCCATATAGCTAAAGGTATATATATTAGAAAATTATAGCAGCCCACACATAATATAACCAAATCAATCCAAACACATTAACAAAATGGACTTTTAAAAAAGGTCGGCTGATGGAATAATTATCGATCACGTGGGGTCCACCTAAATATTTTTTTGCTCACATGGACGCTCTAAAAAGAGAGAAAAGAGCCCCGTTATATATATGATTTCTATATTTGTATTAACATTTATGGCTCAACGAAAACTAAGGGGAGTATATAAAATTAACTAATGAGATGCATTAGACTTGAGAACATGAATTTATATTTCAATAGATAAAAAAACATCATTGCACAGCTGAATATTGCTAATTTAGCTCCCTCCATTTTTTTTTGCATTCATTAAACCTGATTTTGAATATTAATAATATAGGAAATAAAACTGAATTCAATGCAGGTGATTCGGAATGTGGTCGACGAACTATTTCCCCACAAGAAATATCATTTAGCATCAGATGTCTTTCGAACTATGACCACATTCTATATATATATATATATATATATATATATATATATATCTTAAACAACATTTCTGACTTAGTTCCCCATAAGAAATTTGTTCTAGATTTATATCCTCATGTTTTTAAATTTCAAAATCTAGAAATACATAGACCATAATTATAATTGGTTTAATGATGTAATGCTAATCGATAAACCATTTTAAATTGTTATTTAACTAAAATCAAGACCGGATTAGATCTATAACAAAGCTTATGCATGAAAATTACCCAAATTAGATACATAATTAGATTAGTTTGAGTTTTAATTTGGTTAAGTATCATTTTAAAAGTATTCATAGTTTAATTAAAAATAATAAACCAACTAATTATAATTTATGGATTTTCAGATTTTGAATTTTAAAGTCATGGGGGATTAAGTTTGAAACTATTGTTTTGGGAATATCTAAAACGAGCTCATAGTTTAGGAGACATCTAATACTATATGGTAATTTTCGTGGAGAAATAGTCAGTTAACCCTTTGGAATGATATATGTTTCACATTTGGTCAAATATTTTCTTGATTTTCAAATAAAATTTGATGTTGTATTGCTTTTCTTTTTCTTTTTCAGTTGTATTTATGTTTTCCACAAATCTTCTCCACTAACTCGAGGAGGTGGACTATCAAACGCCTTCTTGTTCTTCGTAAACAAAGTCATGCTCTTACGATATTGATGATCGTGTGGTAGAAATCTCCTGTGACAACCCAACCAACACGTTTTCCTTCCGTGTTTTAGTTGGAAAGCATCTGTGTTATCTTGGCAATTTGGACATGATAACCTCCCATGCGTTGTCCATCCAGATAACATGCCATATGCTGGAAAATCACTTATTGTCCACAAAAGTTTCTCAATTTCGTAGTATGAACCCGGTGCAAGATTACCCTCAGGTAAAATACCTTTCATAAAATCAGCAATCGCATCCACGCATTCTTTCGCTAAATTATAATCTGTCTTAATAGCCATCAACCTACTTGCATATGATAAAAGTGAATGACCATCTCTACATCCGTAGTACAATGGTTGTTTTCCTGCATCTAACATATCAAAATATCTTCTAGCTTCTGCATTGGGTTCTTCCTGTCTATCTTCTTCTTCAACCATAGAAGGAAAACTATCTCTATAATGACCATTTACCATCTGCATAGTACTTACACCATAATCTACATCCGTGGTTTGTTCTTCTAATCTATCAACAGTCTGAGGTTCGCTAGTACTACCGTATTCATAACCAGTTTCTCCATGTAAGTACCAAACTTTGTAACTACGCATAAACCCTTTTAAATATAAATGGGTCCAAACATCATTCATCCTAAAATTTCAATTATTTTTACAAGTAGAGCCATGAACATCTCAACATACCAAGATACGCTTCCGGTTGTTGTAGAGCTAACGTCATGAATTCTTTAATACCTCTTGCGTATTCTTTTGTAAGTAAATTTGTATTCGGATCCAAATGTCGTTGATCTATCCAAGAACGAAAATAATAAGGAGAAGACATAATTTTTTTCCGTAGTTTGTTATGAGTGAAGAGAATGAGGGGAATCTTTATTTATAGATGAAAGGTGCCAGCAATTCCGACGGATTTCCGACGAAATTCTGAGAAAATGACAATGGTCATATTTTTCCCTCGGAATTCCGTCGGAAATTTCCTACGAAATTCTGACCACTTTTTAAAATTTACTATTTCCTCAGAATTCCGTCGGAATTTTCTTACGAAATTATGATGATTCTTTTAGTTAAATCATACTTTAAAACGGTCGGCAAATGACTATAAATTTCCTCGAAATTTTGTTAGAAATTTTCGATGGAATCCCAAAGGTTTTATTATTTTAAATAATTTAATTGTTTTTCTAACGGTTATAAAAGTTTTATCGGTATTTCATCAAGATGCTGTCGGTAAATTCCGACGGAAACTCTTTTGTCGAAATTTTCTCAAAATTTCCGAGGAAATTTCGACGAATGTCTATTTGATGTTTCGTCAATATTTTCTCAGAATTTCCTCATAAATTTTCGACGACATTCTTGGCCGTCGGAATTTTCATCAGAATGTTATGTGTTTTCTTGTAGTGACTATACAAATAATTGTGAGCGAATGAGCTTAATATACAAAACAAAGCTGTGAATTAGCGGAAATAGAAAACTCAATTCACTGTAGCAAGAATTGTGATGAAATTACAATGATGATCTTCTGTTGCGATTTCTTGTGTAGGCGGCGGCGTAAGCGGCTACATTTACACAATATTAGGTTAATGATTTCAACAGCTCTATAAACATATATAAATATATGCCTAAAACGTATATAAGCAAAGAAGTAAGTAACCGAAGAGATAACCCAAACCCGTTTGGAACTGATTTTTGAAGCATTTAATCCAGTATCTTCAGAAGATTTCCTAGCCACTACAGTCAACATATATAGTGTATGCCAGCTTGAAATATACATTAGATCTTCCCATAAACTCTTAGACAGTTACGTCCGATCACACATTGAGTTTAAAGAGAGGAAAGCTAGCAACCGTGTAGTGTAGCCTTTCCGGTTTAAAAGGTAGGATGTCGATTTCTAATCAAAGTGATCTCCTCTACTTCTTCTTCCTACACTGTACTATTACTTAAGAAGGAAGGCTTGATGTGAATGCCATTTTTGTTGGGTTATTAATGGTGGTATCTTTTTCGGGTTTTGAAGGGGATAATACGTTTGAGGTGTATGCTAGTAGATAGGACCCCGGTGGTGCTTAGCTACAACTTCAATAGGGACAGCTATCTTAGAAGGGAAAAAAACGCATCCAATCACTGTCACTACTACGACAAATTCTGAAACCGATGATGAGTATTGGTTCACCAAACTGACGCTGTAAACCTCTGGTGCGGAGGACATAATTTGTGGTATATGTAATCGGTGATCTGTTTGGTAAACAAGCTTATGTAATCGTGTGTATAAAACTTGCCAACTTTCATAACGAAATGTTAACTAATGCAGGCTTTATTAACATACCTCCCATTCGGTGTAGAAGAAAGATCTTGATTTTGCACTGAGTTCCCTTTCCGAGACCAATAACACTGTTATTGTTAACAATGCTTAAAATAGTGGAAAGCAAATTACAGTTTTAGAGGATGAAGATGATGAGCTGATCGATTTTCAAGGAGTACGTAAAAACTTTGTCAAACTAGTGCATCCAATCAAATGTGGGATATTGCTGTAATCACTATATATATATATATTAGGCCTAAACCAGTTAACATAGATCTGATGTGGATATTTGTAATGATAACCTATTATTATTGTTCTATTATTATTATGTGTGGTGGTTGATGTAGATGATGGTTGCCACAAAATAATATGCACATGCATATCTCACACCTTCCTCAATGTATTTTTCTATTTTTTTCTTTTAAATAGAAAAATTCTATAATATTGATGACTTTTTCTCTAATGTATTTCTTTAAAATAAAGATCTCCAAATATAGAGGAATAATATTTTTTCCTCTATAAATAAAAGAAAAAATAGCAATCTCTATTTTAGAGGTAAAATAAAAATAGGTTGAAGTGATTTTTCTTTTAGATGCTATTATAGAAGTGAAATAGAGGTGGGTTAGAGATGCTCTTAGCCAGCATAACCACATTTGTGGGCATCAGTTTAACATGTTGGGAGGAAGAATCATTGCATGCCTCCAAACTGTGTAGCAGTGGAAGATCCTAACGTTTTTAGGGACACCCTCATGGAAGATGGAGAACGAGTATTTGGAACTTACATGGAAAGAAAAAACCCCAAAAAATGTAACTTCGGTAGGCCAAACTGTCTTGCTTGCTAAAGAGAAGGAAATTGTTGTAGATTCTTCATCTACATGTTCGTATATAAGTGAACGAAAATACTAAAGATATTATGTTCTCTAAACTAACTTGAAGTAGTTTCCCTGTAATATAGGAATATCGAGATGATCACGTAACAAATTGATGTATTTATTGTATTGTACAAACGTTGAATGATCAATGGGAAATTTCAAATTCTTACATGGTATCAGAGCTAGCCAAAATCTGATGCTTCTCATCCCTATTTTTTATTCTTTTATAGTTGATTGCTCATCTACAATCAAGTCTCAATGGCAGCGATTGAGCAGGCTTTCTGTGTAACAAACATCAAGTCACATATACCCCTCGTGCTTAATCAAGATGTGTTCAACTATGATGCACAGCGTGAGCTCGTTGAAACTCACTTTCTTACCTTTGATGTCTTAGGACATATCGATGGTTCATCAACACCTCAAGCCAATGATGATGTTCAATGGAAGAAGAGAGATGGTCTCGTAGAGATTTGGGTCTACGAAACCTTAGCTCAAGCTCTTTTGAAATCATCATTCAAAACAAGAGGCACCACCAGAGACATTTGGTTGAGAACCGAAAACCAATTTTGAAACAACAAGAGGCTCGTGCCATCCAACTCTATAATGACCTTTGCACGAAATAGATCGGATAGCTACCGCTCAGGGAGTAACGCCCATAGTCTCAAATCTATCGTTGACGTACTTGAGAACTTTGAAGCACCAGTGAATGATAAAGACATTGGTTATGTATATGTTGAATGGCCTCAACGAGAGGTTCGATCAACATCATCAACGTGTTCCAAACATCAAAAACCCTTCCTTAATTTGATGAGGCAAAGAATATGTTGGATGGAGAAACTCGACTGAAGAAACCACATCAAGTCACAATCTCTCACAACGATCATGATAAATGATTTTTACTCTATCATAATCAAAGTAGTATAGATGAGTGTCAATCCAATTCTAAGAGATAATGAGGCAATGGAATACAAATACGATCTTAATCTAAATGCAATCAGTTTTGTTTGATGTGAATAAAAGTAACAAGAACAAGCAAGGA